>APFE031273060.1:0-14426 GCA_000404065.3 Pinus taeda | reverse complement strand
AATGTTTATGATACAAGTAATAATAAAATTATAATTGAGAACTAATATAGATATTTTTCAAATTATGTTGAAGCATGGTAATAAAATGTTAAAAACTAATTTAGGAGGCCATTCAAAACATATAATTAAAGGTTGAATTCAATGTTTTTAATAATATATAATATATAATATATATACTAATAATATATATATATATATCCCTAAATTAATAAAGGGGAATAATAAGGCCTAAAATGTAATCTAAAAATTTCTATCATCAATAAATTTTTATTATTTACATATTAAGAATTTTAATTATTAATATTCTTGAATATAAATTTTGAAAAATAAAATTTTATTTTTGGAAATTTATAGTTTTTTAATTATAACATAAAATTAATTATAAGCCTAGGAAGTTTAGAATATATAATGACAAGGTGTAGTGTTCTGTTAAGATATTTTGTCATGAAATTGTCATTTTTATTAACAAAAATTTAGTCATACTAAGGGATGGTGTGCCCTAGAACTTAAATGGCCACCGTTAATTACTCATGTCTCTCGACTCACATTACCTAAATATATATATATGTGTGTGAGATGTTTAAAAAGTTAATGTCCAAACTATTTTGATAACATATTCATGATATTCTATATATGGAAAGATTTCTATATATTTAAGGCATGGAAGCTTAAATGTCATTATGTAAAGGTATGGATCATTATAACATTGTAGTTTAATTGTTTTAAATTTTGAAAGCTTTGTCTTTTGAGAGTTTTTAAAACATATTTTCCATCAAATTCATCCATCATGTAAAAAATTGTTGAACCCTCTAATTTAATTTATAAAATTTCAACAATCTAAACGTCTCAAAATTTTCTATGATAAATAAAAATAAATTTAATTGACTAAAAAAAAATTTATCCCATTTTATTATAAACTTTAAAATATTTAACTCTAAAACATAAAATATTTAGTATCGTGACACTTGGGAGGGCATTGGGGAACATGGATTTTTGAATAACTAATATAATATTCAAAGCTAAAATATGATATTAAACGTTGTGGATTTTTTAGATTTAAAATGTAATGGAAAACTTTTAGTTAAATTATTCTAAGATCATAAACGGTATTTAAATAATTTATTATAATTAAATAATAATATTATTTTTATAATAATATTAATTTTATAATAAATAAAAACAATTTATAAATATAAATTATTTTTAACTTTTATTTACTTATATCTTAAACTTTCCATAAGGAGTAATGGATGAATAGGCTATATAAATGAGGTTTAAAAACGGGTAAGTTTAATATTCTTTTTTTAGTATTTTTAAGATTCTCGGTTTAACACTTAATTTAATTAATAAGTTAAATTATCTTTTTCTACGATATTTTTTCTAATTAATTTCAATTAAAAGGTGGGAGAGTTTTTTTTTTAAACTTAGAGTTTATGTATTTTAATTTATAGAATTTGAGTGTTTTAAAAGGTTTTTCAAAGGTGGAATCAATTGTCGAATCAATTTATACACTCAAAGATGTATTTTAAATAAAAAGAATAAGAATATTTTATTTGAAATTGTATTATTGAATTGCAGTGAAAAATACCATTGTGCCAATAAGTTTGACTACACCTTTTTAAATATTTAAGTTATTATATTTTAAATAAATAAATTATATAAATTATAAATTTTGAAATAAAAAATTAATATTAGCTTTTCTATTATATTAATATTTTTATTTTCATCTATAAAACATTGGATTAAATTATAGTTATTATTTGTTTGTTTGTGATTAAAGAGACCATTATATGTTTTATAACTATATATAAATTAATAAAATTATAATGAATAGATATATGTAGCCTAGCTAGTAAACTAAATGGTAATTTCTTGATCATTTTTTCTTGTTGATTTTACCCACAATATAGTAGAGGTTTCTAGGAATCATAAGTTTAGAATATATAATTTGTAAAGCTGGAGTACCTCATAATTTTTTATGGTGTTTAATCCATTTATGCATTCAATGTTGCATTTTAAATAACAAGAAATAATAATCTTGCTTGAATTTGTATTTCCATATTTCGTAAAGAAAAAACCATTTCATTAGTTAATTAGAAAACACTAATAAAATATGTATAATGTAATAAATAAATGAAGTGGCCCATTTAAAGGCACATTTTCTATTCAATTCTAGCCAAAATCCAATAGATATACCTAAGAATCATATGTTTAAGTTGTTTAACATGTAAAGTGTTTGATAGGATTTTTAGGGTAGTAAATCAATTTATGCATTCAAAGTGCAATTCAAGTAAAAATAAACCACAGTCCTGCTCACAACCATGTTTCAAGATTTCCAAAAGAGTAATTTAGTTTTTTTTTTCCAAGGAAAATAATGGTAACCTTTTATTAAAAAATTTAATGAAAAGTTACACTAGGAGATGCAATGAAGCATTCCGTAAGTTTCCACTTGGGCTCGAGTGCTTTCGCACCCCACACAATCGTGCACAAAGAATAAGAACATAGAAGAGAAGAGAAACTAAAAAAGGAATAAAAACAAATCCATTTTTCAAGTTTTTCTCCCCTTCTTCTTTTCGACCTTACGCCACTCTCCTTGAGTGGGCTCGATCGAGGCCATGACTAACTGTGTTTCAGCATTCTGAGGGCCTGTTTCTTTGTTTGAGTCTGAAGTGTCTGAGTGATGATACCGTTTGGTGCCTCCCATGCTTTGGTCCACGCTTGTCATCTGAACCTGTGAAGTCTTGTTGTTTGTTGTATTTTCCTTCTGGTTCCTTGTTTCATCTTCCTCTATAGTGATATCATCCTCTTCTGCTTCTGTTTCTTCATCTTTTTTCCTCGATGAGGCTTTCATTTCTGCTGCTCTCTTCTTTACGACGTCATCTATGTTCTGCCATCCTTTTGGCTTCCTTTGGTGAGGCTTGCTCTTGTTTTGACTTTTGCATGCACTGAACAGATGACCTGTTTGTTGACATCCCCTGCATCTGAATGTTCTATTCTCATAGTCCAGGGTTTGTTTCCACTATGAATTGTTGAAATTTAGAATGATGCTTTCAGGTAGTCCTTGGATAAGATCTACCTCGACACATATCCTGGCAAAAGTAAAGATTCCTTTTATGTGTCTCTGTGAATCAATCTTTAACATTCTTCCAAGGGCATTCCCTATAGATAATAGGGCTTTGTAGTGCCAAAAATGTATCAGAAGATTATGCAACCTTACCCATACTGGCATCCTTGATACCACCATAGTATTGGCATCAAACTCTGGGAACCATGTGGTAATGAATAGTCCCGCATTTCCCCAGAACCATGGCCCTTCATTGAGGATTTTCTCCTTTTCTTCTTCTGCGAGAAAGGTTACTATGAAAAAACCCTTTGAGCATAATTTTATTTGACAATTTTTTGTCCAAACTGTGTAGATCCATTGGTACAAAGCATCGGTTCTAGGCCAGAAGCCGTTAAATCTACAAATAACAACGTTTTTTTGTAGATCTGAGAATATGTATTTTACCTCTGGTAAATCCAGCGAGATGGATGGATTTTCTGGCACTTGATCCACAATGTACTGCCCTGGGGGTGCATTATCAGTTGTAGCTTCTTTCCCCTTTGGAGGTTCTTTCCTTTGGCTGCATCTCGGTAGGTACCTGTAGGATTTGAGGTATCTCCCTTAGATCCGCCTCGTAGTCGGTGATTGAGGGTAATAGTTGAGTCCTTTGCCACCCTGTAATGCTGGAGTGTATGTTGATCCTGCAAGTAGTGCCCAGAAAATATTAGGATTTGTAATGCAACTGGAGTCCCTATTTTGTCCTGGATCTCTTTTTTTAGCTCCAATACACTCATCCGGTCCCAGATCTGCACAAAAACGTGTCTGCCTTCTGTTGATCTGATAAAAATTTTCTTCAGATCCGCTGTGTCTACTTTGTGTTCTAGATCTGACAGAGTTCTGTTTTGCTTCTGTCTGGATCTGACCGGATTTGATAGATCCGCTCCTATTCTACAGTATTCGACCCAATCTGATGAGCCGTTTCCTAGATCGGGGTTCCTGAGGGAGCTATTTCTCGTTTGCAGGTCGCAGCCTAAAAGCCCTCTGTTGGAACGATGCTTCGAGATGGTAAAGGCCCTGGTCTGTACTAAAGAAAGCAGAGAAAACTCAAGATACCAAGGGTACAGTTCCATACTCTCACCCCATACCTTGTCTTCGACCATGCCTTGTAAAAATGGCCCTAGATCAGCAAATCGGATCCCGAGCAGATCAAAATGGGGTCTGGGATCTGTCATACGCCTCTGTTGACGGTAATCGGAGGCGGATATGCCAGTCTTGAGCAGAGCAGTTGTGAGAGGGAGCGTATCAAGACAGATCTACGTCCAGACAATGAATGGATGCTCCAGCCTCTGTTTCCTGTGGTTCGAGTCATGAGGGTTCTTGCCATCAACGGATCCATCCCTATGCCGGAGGGAAGCAACATTTGTTGGAAATCCTGCGGTCAGGCTTCTGGTCGATCCACATCCGAACGAGTCTTTGGGGCCTGCGTCTGCGCAAGTCGGACCAGCTGAAACCCTAAACCCTTGAATCGCCTCCATCGTGTCTTCAGTAGGACTATTCTTGTTGTATCAAAAGAGTAATTTAGTTAATTAGTAAGAGTGTGCCAATAAAAATAGTTACAAGTTTTCTCATAACTATATATTAATCAAAGACTAAATCTAAATGTTTTTTTTTCGAGCTCAAGGGTTTTCGATATGATACGGGTTTTAGGGCCAAAAGATCGAAAGTATTACACCATTTGTCTCCTATATCTCAAGGTTTATACCATCACATATTGAAACTTGTATTATGTTAGAGGGTGTAGGTGATTATTCAGTTGACCCCCTTGAGGGGATTCAAATTTGGAGGTCGCCTCATACTTCTCTAACAATGCAGGCACGTTCCCCCTGCAAATATCCTATAGCGAACTTGACATCCATGGTTCCATTTGATATTTTAAGTTTCGAGACTTTTCCCAAGGGGAAAATCATATAGGTTTTGGTTGATAAGAAAAATTTTCTTTGAAAGGCTACCACTCCCTTCAACATGGACCCCTCCTTGGATTTTGTCTCGCTTAACATCTTTTGTCCCTATTTAACATCCATATCTATTACCGATTCACATTCTCTAATATCCACTCTAGAGGTCCTTATATTTGTCTCCTCACATTCTCATGCTCTTTACTCCCTTATATATCTTTTACATTTTTCTCTACCATTTACCTACATACCAATTTTATATGTAGTTTTCTCACATTGGATATTCTTACCGATGGAATTCTCTGTGCCTCTCCAAGTCCTTCATTCAATACAAGTATTGGTTACGCCCCAAGAAATCAAGAGGAATTTAAAGGAATTGTTCCCAACTCTAGGTAAATCTATCGAACTGAATGACGTACATGAATGGATAATTTGAAGATTACTAGAAGTCTTCTCAATAAGTGAGCATCCATGGTCTTTTTTAGATAGAAGACTATTTTTTTTTATATATATAATCCGTAGGATAGCCCCCTAGATGTATGATCTTAGTAAAATTATGTATGAGTTAAGTCACCTTTTTAGAGGAGGATGCTTAGAGACTATTAAAAGTGAAGATAGTTTTGGGGATCCCACACCCTCTTTACTAAGAAACATTCTATTGAATTTGATGCCAACTCCAGAAAATGAGTTGTAATTGGTGAGCCTTGGTATTTCACTGAGGATGTTTTAACTTTCAAGTGGTAGTTAATTCTATAATTTGATAGTGTACACATTACTAAAACATCATATTCAATGGCTAAGATTGATGCTTGAGAAATTTCATCAAATACATCTATCCTTGAATATAAAAAAATATATATTGGCAACACCTAGTAGAATATTGTTGGGCCATGCAGTTTCAAAGGAAGGGATAAAAGTAGATATGGTGAAAATTAAATTAATCTTAGATTTTAAGCCTCTTGTAAATCAAAGTAAAGAAATATATGTTTAGTTCATGTCGGATATTATATAAAATTCGTTCGACATTATTCTAGCATCACATTTACAATCAACGATATTCTATCGAAAGATGTTCCTTTAATTTTTTCTAATGAATGTGATGATTCATTCCAATTATTAAAAAATAAATTAGTTGAAGCTCCAATTACTAAGTTTCCTGACTGGTCCAAATAATATCACATACTCTTTGGTGCATCAAATGTTGCAGTCAAAGTAGCATTAACACAACCCGATGAGGAACTAATATACTGTCCAAATTCCTACGCCAATAGAATGCTTAACAAAGCTAAACGAAACTGAACCATAACAAAATGTGATGCTCTAGCTATGATTTTCACATTCAAAAAAATTTGACATTACTTTTTGGCCAACCCATTCATATTTCACATTGATCACAAAGTGTTTAAATACTTTGTCAATAAACTATTTCATTTTGGTTAAATATGTCAATAGTTATTATTATTCAAAGAAATCAAATTCAAAGTTATTGTATGACCAGTAAAACATGTTGTCGGACCTAACCATGTATCATGAATTGAGGCTTATGAGGAAATGAACGATATGGATGATGACCTTTCAAATACAAATATACTCAAAATTGAATCAATTCCATTTCAACTTGCTAAAATTGTAGAACTCTTACATACCATGAAAGCACCTAACAGTTTATTAGATAAGAAGAAATAGGAACTTGCTATAAAACCAAAACCATATACATTAATTATATAAGTTGGGAATCGTTGAAATACTTTACAGATGTGATTTATAACATGAGAGGGAAGAAATCATTATCAAAGCAAACAATGGGGTAGATAGAGTACACTATTAATATAATACACTATTAATGACTATACTAAAATATAATACAAAGTTACAAATGGAGAAACTCAAAAAATTACACCAACTAGAGGAAGATTGATTTTTCACCCTTCACCATCAACAGGTCAACATGAAACATAAAAAAACATCGTATGATAGGAACCTTCAGGCTAAAAATTTTCAAGTTGGTAATCTCATAATACTATATGACATTAAAGTTAAAGGTAAGATGAAGAAGCTTGAAATTGCGTGGTTAGGACCATTTGTTGTTGAGGACATCAAACCTTCAAGAGTTATAAAATTGAAGACTTTCTAAGGGCATCTTTTCAAATCACTTGTTAATGATGCATGTCTTAAGAGATATATTTCTTAGTAATATTTAACATGGGTTAGCCATAGGACTATGGATGAAAAATGTAGCCAATTAATATGTAAAGAACTAAACTATTAAAAAAATAAAGCTAATTAAATTTTGTTTAGTTATTCATTTTTTTTCGTTTTTGCGTTTTAAAAATAATTCAATCAAATTAATTAGAAATTCATTATATATATCACTAACATAATTGTTGGTTCAATACGAAAAACAATTGGAACAATTACTTAGGTAACTAGATTAAAACAACATTATGGAGCGGCAGCCCGATATTCATAATCTCCTTAGGGAGAAATAGTGTTCGGAATGAAAACAATATAAAGAGGAACAACATATATAATATAAGGGAAGAACTGACTTAGATCATGAAAGAAGAATCTCACAGAACAAGCAAATCGAGTATGATTCGATAGTTCAGTTAACTAGAAAGGAAGCATTAACTCTTCATTTGCATGTAGCTCTAGAAAAGCACTCATGTCTTACAACCCGACCTATAGCTATGATAGAATATATCGCAAAAGAAATGTAGAGGGACCCATTAGCCAAAGTAATGAATTATGGTTGTCCCTTTCTAATAAGTTACATGTTCCTCACATACCACTATCGTCAAATGATTAGTAGAGGTTATTTCAATTTTGTTTCACAATTACTATCCACTATGTAGGAAAAGTGATGAGTAAAAGGCATGCACATGTATGGTGACAATTGAGGAGACAATTTGGAGGGTATCAATCAAGCAATAATGACAAAACAATTAATTCCACTTCTATAAAAATCATAGAGGTCACCGATTTACTGAAAATATTTCTTTAAATTTCAGTTGATACCCCCTACACCTTGGATGATATCCCTCTTATACCTAAAATTGTTTTTTGTTACTTTGAACTTCTTGATTACCTCAAAAAATAGGAATTTTGATATGTTTTCTCCATAGAAAAATCAAAGGTCGGGTGTGATGAAGAAGAAATTACAGTCGAACCCTTAACTAAAACATTATTTGACCTCTTTGACAAAATAGAATTGGGATTACACATACATAACATCAAATAGGTGAAGGTTGAGGAACATACATGGGAAAATTATTTTGAATCCTACCTCAAGTGGACCAAGATGAGAGACCAACAAAATTCCCATACTTATTTCTTAGAAAAGGCCATCATTCGTGACATTCTCCACTCTCCGCTTGTCATATATTTGAGGGTGGGGGAGATGTTGGAGGTGCTAGTTGACTCAGCTGACTAGCACAACCTTATGTTTGAAAATAAATAATGGTGAAGGATAACTAAAGATACACTAAATTGGATGCAGGTTTTAGGATTGAGATCACGATTTTACGTCCCATAGTGGCTTCACCTAATGGTTGTTGGTCTACTACTCTTGGTCGCTAGTTCCATGAGGTGGGTCTATGCTCCTCTAGTCAGCTTGGCCCCTCAATCTCATGTCAGTGGTTCCCTGTTGGCTGTGTGTGTTGCAATTTAATTCAACTTTTCCTATTCCCCTAGTTCCTCCCCTGCTTCATCTCAGCCTCTTATTGGGTTGGCATTGTTCTTATCATTTGGCTAGTGGCTGGGTTCCCGTGGTTTGTCTCTACCTTATTAGGCAGGTCCCATTTCCTCTCCCATCGCTACCTCTACCTTGGTGTGACATTGTCCTGGTCTATGTAGTCTTCTGAAATTTCAACTCCTAGGTCAGAGACTATGTTTTCACATCCTCCATAAGTGTCGTTCCAAGCATAAATTGAAACTTCCAATACTCTAGTGGCTTTACCCCTAAGTTCAGAGAGTAGGGGGATTCTAATTTTGTGAAGAAGGCTCATGAGATTCTTAAGATTGAAATATGTCGCCCTCAAGCCCACTCTAGGGCTCCGCAACCAACAAAAAGAGGCATTATTGAGCAGTTCATGGGCCTCTGGCCCTCCACTCATATAGTTAAGGTGTTGATTGCAAAGAACTAGAATCCTATGATGAAGGGTGCCTTTATTTCCTCTATCTATGGAAAGGGTTTCTACAACATTTATTTTGAGAATCTTCTAGATTGTGACTTGGTGTTCAGTAGCAATCCATATTTTACGGCCGCCCAAGGGCTCTATCTGGATCGATGGAATCCTAGTTTCAACACTCATTACGATATTCCATCTTTAGTTCTCGTCTAGGTGAAACTACCTTACCTCTTCCTGCATTGCTGGAATGATCTGATTTTTTGGCTTATTGGGAACCCTTTGGAGAGGGATATTAACTGTTGTGAGCTCAGTTTTTTATGTTCCCATAGACCCAGCTACCAATCCCTGTTGTGGAGCCCACACCTGAAGTTCCTAGAGTTGTGCCTTGAGCACCCCCAACACATTCTGCTACTCTGTCAATCCCTCGTGGAGTGCCTTCCTAGTGACTTTGTGAACTATGTCACCGATGTCATATAGGTCACCCTCAGTCAATGTAATAGGCTCCCCATCCAACTTGGAAGCCTTGGTCTTCTTTCATGGCCCTGTTCGTTCTGTCCTGTGCGGTCGGTTCAATTATGTGGAGGTCGTGCTTGGGTCCGCGTCATCCGTTGTATCACCTGTCCCCTGTGATATGGTTAGGTCTGGGCCTCTTTCTTCCTACATCGTAGTGGCCCCTACTATTGCTACCTTTTTTGTGGTGGCCTTCTTTACCTCTCAGGACACCCATACTTCTTCAGCTAGCTGTTGATTCCGCTTTTCTTGTGCTAGCATCTTGGAGGCAACCTTTTGTTTCCAAATGTTCGTCTCATCATGCACTTCCACATCTAGTGCATTTCGTTTTGGTGGCCATGTGTCAAGCACCACGAAAACAGCATCATCCATTGTGATGAAGGGGAGCGTGGTCCACTTTTGCTCCAGATCCTTTCGCGCCCTGATATACACATTGTGCATATCTGCTTTAAAGTCTGCAAAGCTCCTCAAAATATCATATACCAAGGGGGATAGGCACAACCATTTGTTGATCCATAGTCGTATGCTTGCCTCTATAAGTACCCAGAGGATCTTGGTTTCTCAGATTCACGTGGCATCCTTCATCTCCCATGGCAATGAGTATTTTGCTACCTCTGGCTAGTCCTAGTCAAGGGGAGGAAACTGACTATCCTTAGGCAATTATCCTGTAACCAATAGGATGAATAAGAGCAACCACACGTAGTGAAAGTTCTTACCCTACTCCTAGGCCTCCCTATAGCTCATCAGGAACTCCTCACAGAGGAACTGCACCCAGTTGAACGATACCCCTTCTGTGCATTGCTCAGCCAGTGCGATGATCGTTGCTAGTGTCTCATTGCCATGACATTTTCTCATCACTTTCGCTGCCAACAACTGGGTAGCGACACAAACCCCTTTGTCCTAAATGATAGTAATAATGTAACCCCTCTACTTTTTCTCCAACTTATACTTCTTTTTCATGGCCTCTACAATTTCCAAGTCTCTAGTTACGCCAACTATTTCTGCAGGGTCCCTTCCCGTACATAGAGGTCGAGAAATCCTATGAACGAGCTCCGCTGTGATGGAAATGGGCTCCTTCATCCACAAGTACCCATCATGCACCAAGAAAAGTAGTTTCTTGATGAAAAATATCATGATTGGTGCCCTATGAAAGTGTGGTATCGATAGGATGTGGAGCAGCACAACCTCCTCCACGCTACGCAACCATTTTCGTGGTTGTAGTGTTGTAACTGCCCCATCCATGCTTTGTTCCATCAACTGTATAGTTTCCAAATGATGGAGCTTCTCACTATCCATGAGGTCCCAGTCTTCAAACTTCATAGTAGGTACGCGGCCCATAGCCGAACCTTTAAATAGAACTCCCGCGGGGAGGAACGGGGTGTGGAGCGAGCTTTTAACAACATCCAAATCTTTAGGTACCTTTACCCTCCCTTTCTGCAGAGGGACATACTTGGGCAGCTTTGTTGTGGTGTGGATAGGTTGGATGTATTATTCCATCTCTTCCTTTGGTTCCATCTCTTCTACAAAGGTTGGGGGATTCTCCTCCTCATCATCACTCTCAATATTAACTATTTTCCCCTTTTCTTCCATCGACAAGTTTCTGAACCGCAGATTGCACAGGGACATATGGACTGGTCCAACAACCTATGGATCTTTTTTGGACCTTGACGTTTGGGGTGATTTTTGAATTTCTGGCGCATTCCCCATCGGTGACATAGGGCTCGGTGTGGATTCTTTGGTGGTCGACATTGCTCTGCTCAGAAGGTCCTGTGTCCCTTTTGGTAATGCTTCAAATACTAAACTTGCTGTCAAATCCTCTAAAGTCGTAAAGTCCATGCGCAATAACTAAATTCTCAAGATGCCAAGGGCTGTTTGGTGGATGACCATCTAGGATTTATAGGCTTTCCGGAATTCAAATTCGATCGTTCCTCCCTTTTTTTGCTCATTAATGCTATATTGGTAGTAGATCATTTCAAATCTAGTTCTGGCTTCGTATCTTAATTATCTGTTGTCCGATCCTCGTTGCATTAAGTTGGACATCTTATCATGAATAGTGACACCAATGGTCACTTTCAATCATATCCGCACAGGAACGTAGTCCCTTGTGTACAAACACGATCTGTGCATCATAATGATCTTACACGCAACTTCTGGATTGTGTAGGTCCCATGCAGACTCTTTTATAGTCCAATGCTCTCTTTCAACTACTTGGAGCACTAAGACTCTGTTTCCTACAGATAGTCAGGTGGTTGCACTACTAGTGTAAGGCTTCAAGTCACCTCTTGGCCTAGTCCGTGGGCCTTCCTTAGTTACCCTTGCGCCAATCAGCGCCTCACGTTGTTCCTTATACAGGGCGCTTCCTTGGTTGCTTTGCCTGATAAGAGGCGGTCGCAACCATGGTAGTATAGCTAAAAACTCCTAGCAATAACCTTCTAGTGTGGTGGTAGGGTTTCCCATACTTGGCCCCATCCTATTGTCGATGCGTAATGCTTGTAAGATTTTGGGTTCCAGTTTTCTAATATACTCATCCATTAATATGCTTTTCTGCTTCAGTCGTACCCAATCTTCTTTGAGGTCACGAAGCTCAATTTTCCCTTGGTAAATGGCTTCTTGAATATGCATATGTTTGTCCTTGCACAACTGCATAATCTCTTCACTCTGATCCTTGCGTACTATCACAATTATGGGAGTGATTGTGTGAGGATTCTCTCCTAAAACTACGACCTTTACTCTACTTGTCGTCTTCAGAACCTTTTCCATGCTCAGGTTTCTGCACATGGCCCTATAAGCACATCTGACCATTGACACACACAAGTCCCAATTAGTTCGTCTCGTTTGGTAAACTCTGTTCATGATTCCACATAGCTTTGTGAAGTCTTCGATTGTTGGGTTGTGTTATATTCTTTCCACGACTAACCCACTTAGTGAAAAGGGGGGTTAGAGGGGTTGGGTAGCCCCCCTCTACGGGGTCCGGGATGTAGGTTTTAACCCCGTACAAAAATTATCTGCATACGAATTCTAAATCACAGAAAAAATAAAAATGCGAGAGCATAACACATATACACAGAGATTTCCCACTGGATCTCAAAACCGAAACTACCAGCTTGATTTTTCATTATATTTCTTTCAATGTTACAATACATATTTATACATGCCGAAGCATCCAATACCATGGACTGAAAACCATCGCGTCCAAAACCATGGACCAAAAAATCATAGGTAGGTTCGCCCAACCTAACAATCTCCCACTTGTTGTTTTCTTTCCATAGGGGGCCACAGGAGAGCTTAGTCATTTTTCCAGCCCTGAAACGTCCATTGTTTCTCTACACCAATAGAACTTCTCAGAGCTCACAGATTTTGTCAATGCATCTGCAGTATTCTTCAAAGTGTCCACCTTTACCAGCAACACCTTTTTGTCTTCTATCATATCCCTCACAAAGTGATACTGAACATCAATGTGCTTTGTCTTTGAATGATAAGCAGGGTTCTTTGCCCAGAAAATTGCACTTTGGCTGTCACAGTCTATCCTTATAGCTCCTTGTACTAACCCCATACTTGAACACAATCTCTACAACCAAAATGCTTCCTTGCTCGCATGAGTGGCTGCCATGTATTCTGCCTCTGTAGTTGACAGTGCCACTACAGATTGTTTCTTACTCATCCAACTGATTGCACCTCCAAATAGGTTAAACACATACCCACTTATAGATCTTATTTGATCCAGATCTCCAGCCCAGTCTACATCAACAAAGCCACGAATATCCAACACTCTGTCCAATCTTGGTTTTCCTTGGTAGCAGAAACCATAATCACTAGTGCCACGCAAATACCTGAAAACCCACTTCACTGTTGTCTAGTGCTCCTTCCTAGTTTTGACATAAACCTGCTCAATATTCCCACTGCATGTGCAATGTCTGGTCTAGTAAAGACCATTGCATACATCAAGCTACCAACTACACTTGCATATGGAACACCGGACATGTCCTCTTTCTCTTCTTGTGTCTTGGTACACTGTTCAGCAGATAACCTCACACCTACAGGAATAGGAACCTTCACCGGTTTACTAATCTGCATATTAAACCTCTGCAGTATTGTCTCGACATACTTCCTCTGGTTTAACCAGAGCTTCCCCTTTGCCCGATCTCTTTTAATTTCCATTCCCAAAATATAGTTTGCAGCACCAAGATCTTTCATGTCGAATTTGGAGGACAATTGGGTCTTCAAATACTGGATAATTTCTTTGTCATTTCCAACTAGCAACATATCATCCACATATAAGACCAAATAAATAACATGGACACCAATTAATTTAAAATACACACAGTGATCTTCTTTTCTTATGGTGAAGCCAAGTCCCTGTATAAATGTATCAAATTTCTGATACCACATCCTTGGTGACTGTTTTAACCCATACCGAGACTTCTTTAACTTGCATACCATTGCTTTCTTACCCTTCACTGCAAAGCCTTCAGGTTTCTTCATGTAGATCTCCTCTTCCAGATCCCCGTGAATAAATGTTGTCTTAACATCCATCTGTTCTACCTCAAAATCAAAAGCAACAACAACAGATAAAAATAATCTAATAGAAGTTACCTAGGCAACAGGAGAAAAAATATCACCGAAATCAATTCCTGCGCCTGGGAATAACCTTTTGCTACCAACCGAGCTTTGTATTTATCCACCTTTCCTTCTGCATTTGTCTTCTTCTTGAACATCCATTTGCTACCAATGGGTTTCCTTCCAGCCGGCAACTCCACCAGATCCCAAGCCTCATTTTTGTGCAAAGAT
>APFE031273056.1:0-14566 GCA_000404065.3 Pinus taeda | reverse complement strand
ATAATATATCATCAATATTAAATAAAATTACAACCTAAATCAGGGGTGTGCTTATTTCTGGATGAACATATTATAAAATTTTGTGTAAGGAATAAGATTCAAGGTTCAAATCTCCATATATCAAGCTTAAAACAAATAAAAAAAATTACCATACAGATTCAAAAAATGATTTAATATTATATAATTTTGTGAAAAACTAATAATATATAATATAAAGATTATTATAATAAATATAAAAATAAATAAATATACTTATTTAAAATTAACAAACTGAAAATCTTTTCAGATAAGATATTTGAAATCTTCATAAAATCCAACTCCATTAGAATTTAATTGTCTATATCATCCACTCATTTAAGTATAAATAATGTTAAAAATGTAAATACTATTTGAAATGAAAAGAGAAAAAAAAAAGGTAAGCCTTTTTCGTCCTAAATAGGATAGGTAATAGAACACTTTAGACGATTTCTAGTAAGAATGATGTTAATTAAACTTAAAATCAAAAGAGAAAAAGCACAAGAATGTTTGAGTGGTTGACTAGCATTAACGATAATGAAATTTAAATTCAAAAATAGAAAAAAAACAAAAAACATTTAACGGTGGTGAGTGAAAAGAGGTTGATGAAATTTTGAATTAAAACAAAAGGAAAAGGAAAAAAACATCATAATGATGGTAGTTGAAAAGCATGACATACATGACTATTGGTCTCTACAGAAAAAAGAAAATAACAAGAGCATACAATGATGGTGACTCAAATGAATTCACTAATTAAAGCATTTATGGACCAAAGAGTTTAATGATAAAAACATTATAAACGTAGCTATTGATAAAATATGAAGGTATCTGGTAATCGCCATTGAAATCCATTAACTAAGCATTGATGGATAGTTCTTCCTACTTTTTTAAAATTTAAAATCTAAATATAAAAAGCACGAGAGAGAAGGTAATAAAAAAGCACATACAAAATAAAATATATATTAGACGTAATGAATAGATGGTCAATATCAACCATTCATCCAAGCCTAAATTTAATAAAAATTTGAAATCAAAATAACACAAATGTTGAAGGCTCAAAGGGGTGGTGCCCAAAAACAGATAGATAAACAGAACTTTTTAGATAGTATATGCTAAAAATGATGTTAATAGACCTAAAAAAAAAAAAAAACAAAAACAAAAAAACTTTTGAGAATGATAACTGTTAATCAAATTTAAAATAAAAATAGTAAAAACTATCATAAAACCATTTAACCTTCAGTAAAATAAATAACCATAATAATATTTGAAAAAAAAATAATAAAAACTTGGAAACTTAAAAAATGGTGCCCAAAAAATAAAAAAGTAAAATAAAAAATATAATGAAACATCAACTAAAAATAAAAATAGAAAAAACACAATATGCTTTTGAGGTGACCGTTAATAAAATTTAAAATCAAAACATGAAAATGTTTACTGAAAATCATTGATATTAATGAAATTTTAATTTAACTAAAACAATAATAATAAGTTAAGACACCCTACTAAACTAAAAAATTAAAACAATAATAAAAATAATTTAACACAATCTACTCAACTAAAAAACTAAAACAATAATAATAAGCTAAAAAACTAAAATAGTAATAATAAGTTAAGACAGGTTTCATACGAAAAATCATTATAAATTTGACTGTTAAGAAAAAACAAGATCATGTAGTGATGTGATTCAAGAGTATTCACTCACGGAAGTATTGATGGAGAAAAGCGTTTAATGATTCTCACATAAAAGAAAAGCATTATAAACTTGACCATTCAGAAAAAACAAGATCATGTAGTGTTGGTGACTCAAGAGCATCCACTCACAGAAACATTGATGCGGAAAAGCGTTTAATGATTCTGACATAAAAGCTAACCGTTGATAAAAAAATCAATCCATTAACTGAAGCATTGATGGACCATTCTTTCGATTAGGCTAGGTAAGCATAGGCTAGGTAAGCATAGGCTAGGTTAGGCTAGGCTATGCTATGCTAGGTTAGGTTAGGCTAAGCAAGGCAAGGCAAGGCTAAGGCTAGCTTAGGCAAGGCAAAGGCTAGCTTAGGCAAGGCTAGGCTAGGTTAGGGTAGGTTAGGCTAGGCTAGCCTAGGTTGGGTTACGTTAGGTTATGCATGGTTAGGCTAGGCTAGGTTAGGTTATATTACATTAGACTAGGTTAGGAAGAGCTAGGCTAGGCTAGGCTAGGTTAGGTTATATTACATTAGACTAGGTTAGGAAGAGCTAGGCTAGGCTAGGCTACATTATGTTAGGCTAGGCTAGGCTAGGCTAAGTTATGTTAAGCTAGGCTAGGATAGGCTAGGTTATGTTAGGCTAGCCTAGGCAAGGCTAGCATAGGTTACTTTTGCTAGGGTAGGCTAGGCTAGGATAGGTTACGTTAGGCTAGGCTAGGTTACGTTACGTTACGTTAGGTTAGGCTAGGTTAGGTGAGGCTAGGCTAGGCTAGGTTAGGTTAGGCTAGGTTAGGTTAGCTTATGCTAGGTTAGATTAGCCTAAGTTAGGGTCAGCTAGGCTAGGTTAAGCTAGGCTGGGCTAGCCTAAGGTAGGCTAGGTTAGTCTAGTCTAGCCTAGATTAGCCAAGGTTATGTTAGGCTACACTAGATTAAGCTAGGTTAGGCTTGGTTAGGCTAGTCTACGTTACATTAGGTTAGGTTAGGCTAGGCTAGATTAGGCTAGGCTAGGCTAGGTTAGGTTAGGTTAGGTTAAGTTAGGCTAGGTTAGGTTAGGATAGTTTAGGATAGGCTAGGTTAACTTAAGCTAAGGTAGGCTAGGCTAGCATAGTTTAAGCTAGGTTACGTTAAGTTAGGCTAGGCCAAGATATGGTAGGCCAAGCTAGGCTAGGCTAGACTATTCTAAGCTAGGCTAGGCTAGGCTAAGTTGAGCTAAGCTAGTCCAAGCTAGATTAGGCTAGGTTAACGTAGGCTAGGGTAGATTATGTTAGCCTAGGCTAGGTTTCCCTAGAATAGGTTGCGCTATGCTACGATAGGATAGGCTAGCCCGTGGTAGCCTAGGTTAGTCTAGGCTTAGTTATCTAGGTTAGATTAGGCTAGCTTAGGATAGGATATGTTAGGCTATGCTAGGTTAAGCTAGTTTACGATAGTCTAGGCTAGGTTAGGCTAGGCTAGGTTATGTTAGGCTAGGCTAGCTTAAGCTAAGGTAGGCCATTCTATGTTAGTCTTCGCAAGGATAGGTTACGCTAGGCTAGGCTAGGTTAGGTTAAGCTAGTCTAGGCCATGTTAGGCTAGAATAGCCGCGCTGAACTAGGTTGAAATATGCTAGGTTAGGCTAGGTAGGCTAGCCCAAGGCTATGTCACACAGTTTGAGTTCGGATTCAAGTTCGATAATGATTAAGTTCGATTCAAATTCGAATTTTCTGATCAGGTTCGAATGAGGTTCGGCATTAGGTTCGACTATACATACTTTTCAATATATATATATCTATATGACAAAATAATAGAAAATTTAAAATCGATCCATAAACACATGAACACAAATTCTTATTAATAAACTATTAAACATACATGAATAATGTAATCATTCTAACATCTAGTTAAATGTAAACATACACAATAGTAGTCTGCAAAAAGAAATGACATAATTTTCAGTCTTCAAAATTTAAATTAATGTCAAATACTAGTAATCTTTTAAAAAATCACATAATCAAAACATGATCAAAATTTAAACATACACATCATTGTAGGACATCTTCAAATTTCAAAATTTTACATATCATCAAAGTCATAATATCATCAAAGTCATCAACACATGGAATTCCATCATTTGGCTCATCTAGTGAGTCATCATCAATGCTAATATAATAAGGAAGTCATAAAGACCATTACCAAATAGTTAAAATCCATTAAATTTTTCTAGGAAATTTAAAAAACATAGATAATCTATACTTATGGCCTAATAGACTCTAGTATGATAAAAAATCTCTCAATCATCATGTGCATATGGCATAGTAAAGGCACTATAATGGTGATCATCAAAGTCATCAATAGATGGAATTCCAACATTTGGATCATCTAGTGAGTCACCATCAGTGCTAATATCATCTTCTTCTGGCTCTAAATCAACATCAAACCATGGCTCAAAGGAACTAGATGCATCTTTGGCCACACTACTCAAGGCCAACTTCAAATTACTGCGAACATAAACAAGATCTTCCAACCTTGTAGACAATAATTTGTTTCTTTTCTTGGACTGGATATGGTTAAAGCTACTCCAGTTCCTTACACAAGCAGAGGCACTTGATCCCTGACTCAAAATATGAACTGCAAAACGTTGCAATTCAGGAGTCTCTGATCCATAAAACTGCCACCATCTCCCTGGAGGAATATTGGGCCTATCTTGTACTGCACTAGACCTTGCAAATATTACCTCTTCCATCTTGTATGCCCGAAGCTGCTCTCTAATTCTCCTTCATTCTTGTATATCAGGGACCAACCGTTCAACTGCATCATAAAGGTCATTCATGACTTTTGCATCATTTGTTCTTTCTATCCCGAAGAGTCTAGGATCCAAATAACAAGCTACTGCATGTAAAGGACTATGCAACATCTTCCATCTTTCATCAACCATCTCCCATATTGCAATGTACTCATTTTCCTCATTATTAAAAGATTTTTCAATGGCTTCTTTAACACGATACATGCCCTCATAAAAAAAACCCATGGAAGGGGTATCACTATCAACCATGCGAAGCATATGAACAATTGGTTCACATACTTTTAAGACCTTCTGAGCATTGTCCGAAAAAGCATTCCCTAAAATCACCTGTTCCAACTCATTTCCTTTAGCTTCCTTTGAAACATGAGACTTTTCCCACTCATTGTTGCAAAAAACACCTCTTATACTCCCTTTTTCTTCAACTAGCCTTTTGATAATAATATAATATGTGGCAAACCTGGTGTCACAAGGCCTGAGAAACTCTGTAGATGCATTATTCCTGTACAAGCTCAATGTCAGTTGATGGTTAAATATGAAGTGAGAAATTTGTTTCCCCCTCCGTACTGTCTCGTTAATCCATGGAAACTTTTCCAAGTCATGTAACAATAAATCAAGACAATGGGCAGCACAAGGTGTCCAATATATTTTTTTGTATTTTTCCATGACCATTTTTCCTACTCCAAGACAATTTGAAGCACTATCAGTTATAACCTGGACCAAATTTTCTTCTCCAACCTCAAGAATAGCTTCCTCTAAAATCTTGAAAATAAATTCAAAGGTCTTCTTATTCCCTGATGCATCAACTACTTTAAAAAAAAGTACCCCTTTAGGGCAAGAAACCAACACATTAATAAGAGGTCTATGATTCATATCTGACCAGCCATTTGATAAAATTGTACACCCTGTTTCCTTCCAAGAGTCTTTGATCTTCTGCAAATTGTTTGTAACCCTTTCTTTTGACCTCTTCAAAATAGTGGTCCTTAAGGTCTCAAAACTAGGAGGGACATATCATTTACCAAAACCTGCCATCATCTTACATGCATTGATGAAGTAAGGGCTTCTTTCCACATTAAATGGAATTGAAAATTCAAAAAACATATCACCTATAGCATCATCAATTTCTTGTTTCTGCATGGGCTTCCAAAGAGTATTCAATGTAGTTGTCCCACTTGATTTACTAATCTTTGACTGAGACGAACTCCCAACACCAACTATGCTTAAATAAAGTGCAGATAATGAATTGTAATTCATTGCAATTTCTGTTTGAACACGTTGTCTTTTGTTTTCATTCACTTTCTTAGCCTTTTGTATATTGTCATAATATTTCTGAAGTTTCTTCTTGAGCTCTGTAGGCACATTCTTGAAACCTTCAATGCCACCTCCTTTGCCATTAGTGACATAAAGTAAGTGGTCCATGACTCTAGTTAAAGATCGAAAAAATTCATTATTACATAACTTGCATTTCAAATGCCTCCCATGAGGCCCGTCCAATTTCTCCACATATTTCCATCCTTCTGCCGTTGACTTTGGAGGTGCCATGACAAATATGTCTGCATTTTTGTTGGCAATGGCATATTAAAATTAAAATTTAAATAAATGATAGAATAATGAAATTCAATTTTCAAATACAAATAAAACTTGATATTTTGATGAGCTTCAAATCATGCATAACTTGTTCAAATTTTAGTTTTCCAATTTCTTCAATTATTTCAAATTTAAATAACAGTAATGATCACTTCCTATTATGCCTATGACATGTGTATTTAATGAATTTGAGGAGAAATAAATTGGTAGCAAGCTTTATTGAATTTCCATTAAAAAGTCAAAGCAGCCCAAACGACTGCAAAATGAAATAAAGTGGCATGTAAGGCTGAATTGCCGCCATGAGTACAAGAATTGGGGGGGAGTTTGCCTAATAAGGTTATGACCATTGATTGTTAAATTACAACACTGGGTGTTGTAATAGTCAGAACTCTTTTTCAAGGTAACCATATTGTGAATCAACAATAGTTATGTGAGTCACCTACAATTAATTGAATGTTTTGCAGAGATGGATTGAGATGTCTAAAATGTATACCATTCAAGAGGCCATTATAGACAGTGCCATGCATCCAAGTCAAGTTTATAACTTCTATCAACAAGACATTTTAAGGATTTGATGTTGGATTATCTGTAAACTGTCATATTTTTCAGTCAAGTGTATACTCTTCATTATAAGGTTAATCTCTGAAAGAAAGTGCAGTAACCAAGTATTGAGAACTCTGGAAAACCATCAAGAGATAATTGATAATTGGATCTATGGTGCAATCATGGAATTTTGAGTCCAACCACATTGCTTTAAAAAACATTCTATTACCATGACAGGAAATAAAAAACTTAGTTCAAACCAGAACTGCCATGTTTTGCTAGAATAGGAACGTGGATTCACTGGAGATTCCGGACAAAGTTGAATAATCGTGAAGAAGATTGGAAAAGATAGAATGTGCCAACAAAGAAAAAGAAGAGAACTAGCAAACCATCGAAAACTGGTTACAGAGACTGGAATGATTGGAGTGCAGGAAGTACAGGGTCCTTAGAGAACTCTACCACATGGCACAGGCCACTCATTATGAAAGAGGATAAGGACAAAGTAGCCCTGATGGTGAACCCTCCCTGCATAATATGTGTCCCTCGATCTCCACTATCAGCTGACATATTTCAGGAATCTTGTACTTGATATAAATTATAAATTATAATCCATCAATTTACATCCAATGTATGGTATAATTACTATAATCCATTCTATTGGTGTAGTCTGTAACCCATTCTTCTGGGCATTTTTTGTGTGCAAGACAGTGAAAGTCTAGTTATTAGATGAAATTCATTGCTTATCTATTCTAATAGTATTTACCATTTAAAATTCGTATGGTTCAGTTTATCGAGGAACCCTGAGGATACTGATGGGAGATCTGGACAGAACCCTTATTCTGAGAATCCCAACAGAGTTTGTAGATGTTTACTTTTTTCTCTATATGGACCATGTTAATATAAATATCTCTTAGTTTCCCGACAAAATACAATAAATACCAAGTTTTTCAAATTAAGCTTGCAATGACTAAATTTCCACTGTGAGTGTGGATTACTATGAAATTCTTGCAAGTCCAGAAAGTGGGGCTGAATGTGGCATGTCTGCAGTCATACATCTATGACCTATCTATCTTAGCCTTGAATTTGACAATGCAGACAGAAAGATGAACGTCAAATTCTTAAAGCTAACAATCTCAATTTTTTTGCAATGCTAAAGCGCTGCAAAAAAGTATTCCTGGAAGAATTTGAAAGACCACTAGGGAGTCCATGGAGATAGTGGCCTCTCTACTAGTACTAACAAAATATGTATGTTGTCTTAGCTTTCCCCTCCCTCTATATGCTGTGTGCACTGTGCATGTGAATGTAAATTAATAATACTAATAATAACAGTGTGATACACCTATCTTATGGTGTCCTAGAATAGTTTCCGAGACTATGAAATCTCCTTCCTTCCCTTAGAAAATCATGACTATTTGCACTCTTCAGAAAAGAGAATCCCAGCGAGTAGCCTCCATTACCCTTTTCCTTTTATCGACAAATAATATCATAAGGTACTAAAGGAATCCCTACTAAGATCATGCATAGCTAAATGAGTGACAAGTAAAATCTCCTTTTCAACATGCAGCCACCAGCCTACAACAGGTATAGCTGGAAGGATTTTCATTGTACTCACCTGTTATACATGCCACAATCCAGGCATGTTTCTGATTTAATACATTATTCACATCATGGTTTAAAAAAATATGCAATATGCTGAAAAAATTTAGTAAATATGACAATTAATAAAAAGAATGAGTGAAAGGATTGCAAAAACAATGTGAAAACACAACATGCTTGACCACCACTTTTACAGACAAAAAAATAAACTGTCACAGGAACAAAGTAACCATTTTTAACAAGAAAGAAAATACAAATAAAATAGTTATTGGTCTAGCTATGTCTGGAAGCATCATCGGTCGATGATACTGCTAACAGTACGCTATTACATCTAAAACAAATCAATTAATAAATATAACAAAAGAACTAATGACCTTAGGCAATATAGAAGGTACGGGGAAACAAAGCAAGAAAACATGCCACAAATGAGACATCATAATGCACACGCTACTGGCACTAGGATATGAAGGTTGTTATCTTCTCTCGTGGACTACTTGAATAGAATTAAAATTTATAGGAAACTTGAACAAGTGAAATTCAATTATATAACATAACAGAAAAATGTGGAATTATTTTGTAATTACGTTTATTTAATTTAACAAACTTGCATAAGGCAGTTCAAGCAATCATACACATTAAATCGATTCCAGTGAAGAGTAGGAAGAGCATCATATGTCTATTCGAGACTTATTTTTGCAGTTATAGACTTATAGTCAATACTACTGTAGATTTATAGTCAAAACCCATGGATAAAAATATTATAAACTGAAAATAAATTGCAGTGGCAAGATGAAAAACACGCATTGAGCGAGACCCGAGGGCATACAAGTAACAAAATATGATGAATACTTCAATCTTCGGGAGTTGCGTGCAGTTGCACACTGGTGCTGCGGTGCGTGCAACGTCGGTGGTCTACGTGCAGCGTCGTGCCACTGCTCAAAGCCCCAATCCACAAGTCTCGGCCGAGCTTACACTGTGTCACGCGTGCTCAAAGTTCAAACGTCTGCAAACTCACTACAAACAAACGCTCGTCGCTCACTACAAACAAATGCTCAGCCTGCCCCCAATCAACCCGACAGTGTGTGCCAAAACGATAGCCCGCAATTGTTTATAAAGAATTATTTGGTGGGAACTTGGAAGAACTAGTAAAAAACGGTATGCGACCCACTATTTTTCTTCTAAAACTGTCCAGAAAATCACCTAGAAAACCATCTAACCTCAAAATTTGTTCAAGTACACGATTCAGTTCGTTTAGGTCCGATTAAGTTCGATTTGGTTCGATCGGGTTCTATGGAGTTCGATGGGGTTCAAATTTGGCTTGAGGTTCAGCTTGAGGTTCGACTTTCAGGTTCGCCGAACCTGAACGAACCTCAAATTTTTTACAGGTTCAGCGAATTTCAAACCTGAAGCTTTAGGTTCGCCGAACCCTGTGACTTAGGCCCAAGGTAGGATAGGTTAGTTTAGGCTAGGCTAGGCTAGGCTAGGCTAGGCTAGGCTAGGCTAGGTTAGTCTTGGCCAGCTTAGGCAAGGCTCAGTTAGGCTAGTTTAGGATATGTTAGGGTGGGTTGGGCTAGGCTAGGTTGGCTTGAGCTAAGTTAGGCTATTCTATGTTAGTCTAGGCAAGGCTAAGTTAGGCTAAACAAGACCTGGGTAGGCTAGGCTTGGAAACGGGAGGTTAGCCTCGTTTAGGCTAGGATAGGTTAGGCTAGGTTAGGTTAGGTTTGGCTAGGCTAGGCTATGTTAGGTTAGGTTAGGTTATGTTAGGATAAGTTAGGTTAGGTAGGCTAGGTATGTCTCGTAGGATAGGAAGGCTAGATAAATTGACTAGGTTAGTAGGTTCGCTAGGCTAGATAGGCTTGGTTACGTTAAGTTAGATAGGCTCAACTAGGCTAGGCTACGCTATGCTAGCCTAGCCTAGGCTAGGTTATCTTAGGTTAAGCTAGGCTAGCCTAAGGTAGGTTAGGTTAGGTTAGGCTAGGATAGGTTTTCCTAGGATAGGTTAGGCTAGGCTAGGCTATGCTAGGTTAGGTAAGGTTGGGAGAAGTTAGGTTAGGTTAGGCTAGTTTATCTAAGGTTAGGATAGGCTACACTAACCTAGGTTACCCCATGCTAAGTAACACTAGGTTAGCCTAGGCAACACTAGCTACCTTAGGCCAGGCTATTCAAGCGTAGGCTAAGCAAGGCTAGGCGAGGCTAGGCTAGGCTATGCTAGACTACTCTAGGCAAGGTTAGGCTTGGTTACACTAGGATAGGTTAGGTTATGTTAGGCTAGTCTAGGTTTGGCTATGCTAGGTTCAACTAGGCAAGGTTAGGCTAGTTTAGGTTAGGCTAGGTTAGGCTAGGTCAAGCTGGGCTAGACTAAGTTAGGTTCGACTATGCTAGGATAGCCTAGGTTCAACTAGGCTAGGCTAGCTTAGTCTAGATTAGGCTAGGTTAGGTTAGGTTAGATTAGGATAGGCAAGGTTAGGGTAGGCTAGGCTAGGGTAGGCCAGGGAGGGTAGGCTAGGTAAGGTAGACTATGTTAGGATAGGTTAGGTAGGTTAGGCAGGATAGTTAAACCAGGTAGGCCAGGTAGGCTAGGTTAGATTAGGCAAGGTTATGTTAGGCTAGGTTAATGGAGGTTAGGCGGGCTAGGCTATGCTAGGTTATAATAGGTTAGGGGAGGTTATGCTGACCTAGGCTAGGCTAGGCTAGGCTAAGCTAGGCTAGCCTAGTATAGGTTAGGTTATGTTGTGTTAGGATAAGTAAGGTTAGTTAGGCTACGTAGGTCCCATAAGCTAACTAGGTCTGTTTAGGTTAGATTAGGTAGGCTAGGTAAGCTATGTATACTAGGTTAGAATAGGTTAGGATAAGTTAGGTTTGGTAGCCTATGTAGGATAGGCTAGGATAGGATAGGTTAGGTTTGGCTAGGTTAGTTTAGACTAGGATAAAATAGGATGGACTAGGCTAATGTAGGTTAGGCTAAGCTAGGCTAGGCTAGGCTAGGTTAGGTTAGGAAAGGCTAAGCTAGGCTAGGCTAGTTTAGGCTCGATTTGGTTATGGCGGGCTAGTTTATGTTAAGCTAGGTTGAGCTAGGCTAGGGTAAACTATGGTACGTTATGCTATTCCAGGCTAGGTGGGCTAGGTTCGTCTAGGTCATGGTAAGATTAGCTAAGCTATGTTAGAGTAGGTTAGGCTACTCTAGGTTAATGTAGGATATAATAATCTAGGTTAGGTTAGATAGATTAGGATAGGCTAGTTTAGGGTAGCTTATGTTAGGTTACACTAGGAAAGGTTAGGCTAGGCTATGCTAGGCTAAGCCAGGCCATGCTAAGTTAGGTTAGGCTAGGTTAGGTAGGGCTCAGCTAGGCTGGGAAATGCTAGAGTAAGTAAGGAAAAAGTAGGATAGGTTAGTCTAGGCTAAGATAGGTTAGACTAGGTTAGGTTAGGTTAGGTTATGGTAGAGTAGATTAGGCTAGGGTAGATTAGGCTTGGTTAGGCTATGCTAGGTTAAGCTAGTTTAGGATAGGCTTGGTTAGGCTAGGTTAGGCTAGGTTAAGGGAGGCTAGGCTAGGCAAGGCTAGGCTATGAAGGGCTAAGTAGGAAAGTCTAGGCTTGGCAAGCCTAGGTTAGGCTTGTCTAATGTATGTAAGGCTAGGCTAGGCTAGGTTAGCTTAGATAGGCTAGGAAAGGCTAGATTAAGCTAGGCTAGGCTAGGTTAGGGTATGCTAGGATAAATTCGGTTAGGTACGCTAGGTAGGTTTGGTAGTTCCTGTAGGCTAAGTAGGCTAGGTAAGGATATGCTAAGACTAGGTTCGGCTAGGCTGAGTTAGGTTAGGCTAGGCAAGGGTATGCTAGGCTAGGCTAGGTCTAGTAGGCCCGTTAGGCTAGGCTAGTCTAGTTAGGCTAGGGAAGGTTAGCGTAAGACTAGGTTAGGTTAGGCTAGACTAGGTTAGGCTAGGTAAGGCTAGGCTAAGTTAAGTTAGCCTAGGCTACACTATTTTAGGTTAGGCTTGGTTATCCTAGGTTACACTAGGCAAGGTGGCTACCCTAGGTTAACTTAGGCTAGGATAGGCTAGTTTAATCTAAGCGAGGCTAGGAAAGGCTATGCTAGGCTAGGCTAGCCTAGGTTTTGTTAGGCTCAGTTATGCTAGGATAGGTTATGTTAGGCTAGGTTAGGGTGGGCTTGGTCCTATTAAGTTAGGTAGGCTATGTTAGGGTTAGTTTTGTTAGTCTAGGTTAGGCTTGGTAAGGTTAAGCTAGGTAGGCTAGGTAGGGAAGGTTAAGCCAAGCTTGGTTATGTTAGGATAGGTTAGGCTTCGTAAGGTTAAGTTAGGTAGGTTGGGGAAGCTGGGCAGACTAGATTAGATGAGGTTAGGATAGGTTAGGTTAGGTAGCCTACATAGGTTAGGCTAAGTAAGGTTAGGCTAGGCTAGGATAGGTTAGGTTAGGCTAGGTTTGGTTAGGCAAGGCTAAACTAGGATAGATTAGGCTAACGTAGGTTAGGCTAGGCTAGGCAAGGCTAGGTTAGGCTTGGCGAGGTTAATTTCGGATAAGTTAGTTTAGGCTAGGCTTGGCTAGTTTAGGTTAAGCTAGGTTAAGCTAGGTTAGGCTAGGGTAGGCTACGCTACACTACGTTACACTATGCTACATTAAGCTAGGTACCCTGTGCTATGTTAGGATATGGTAAGACTGGTTAAGCTATGTTAGGGTATGCTAGCCTAGGCTATGTTAATGTAGGTTAGACTAGGCTAGGTTAGGTTAGGAAGGGTCAGGCTAGTCTAGTTTAGGGTAGGTTATGTTTGGCTAGTCTAAGTTAGGTTTACATAGGCTAGATTAGGTTAGGCTAGGCTGGGTTATGCTGGCGTAAACCTTGTCAGGCTAGTCAAGGGTAGGCTAAACTATACTAACCTAGGATAGGCAAGGCTAGGTTAGGCTACATTAAGTTAGGCTAGGTTAAGCTAGGCTAGGCAAAGCTACACAAGGCTAGGTAAGGCTAACTTAAGCTAGGTTAGGCTATGTTGGTCTAGGGTAGGCTAGGCTAGGATACATTAGGCTATGTTACCTTAAGCTATGCTAGATTGGGGTAGGTTAGGCTATGTTAGTTTAGGTTAGTTTAGTCTAGGCTAGTCTAGGTAAGGCTAAGCTAGGATAGTTTAGGTTAGGCTATGCTCCTCTATTCACTATAATTTATTTAAAATTTTTAATCCAATTGTAACCTTTCCTTTATTCACATGCAACCATTTACCTGTCACCTCCCTTTTATTCCATTTTCCATTATTTCCATAAATAAAATGCCAATTAATGCCACTTTGCCTTCCCAAAGGCATTTCCTTTCCTAATTTCCAGAGCCATTAATAAACTGAATGAACACCGACTAGGATGTTTTGCCCAACATTCAACTTGGAATACATGTCCCATGACCAAGTTCTTATTTTACCTTTATGAAATTTTACATGGATTTTTTACCACGACTGTTATAATATTATTTTGGTTATTTTGTTTTGTTCAAAGGTTGTCAATTTTACAGATGAATTGAATCCAATAGAACATTATTGAACATAATGATACATTCAACTGTGTATATCTTTGAGAATTCTCATGCGTATATAGTACATGGTGCCTCACAAGTATACTAACTTGGATTAACAATAAGCGTACCAAATTACTATTGTATAATTTTCCTAGATTTTTTTTCATCAATCACAATGTCTTGGCATACCACTGTCTCCGCCTTGTTTGGATCACCTCACATGCACTTTCATCATTTTCTCCACTTTCCTTCACTGCTTCTAGGATGAGCCTCAACGGAAACTATTTCCTTTGACGACATCACATATGAGACTATAGCTTCATAGAATATAGGAGAGGAGTCGTTTCCTAAAGAGATATTTAGGGAGAAACCATCATGAGTGGAATTAGAAATAAAATATGCATTAATCAAAACATCTATGATCGAGACATTTATAATTGTGTTCACATTAGGACCATTAAACTCCTTGCCTTCCTTAGTAGAGCCAAAATCCTAAGGTCCATAATGGAAAATTCTAACATAGAACTCCTTCTGCATCCAAAAATCCCATCCTTTATAAGGACCATGTCATAATAATGAGCTCGAAATTTTATTCCTTCGTCACCACATGCTACGATTTTTAGGGCAAGGAAAGGCATCCAGAAAATGAATGACACACCGTCTCTATGTTTCACTAACCACCTACACACATGAGAACTACCCCTAAAAAAATCCTTCTTAAAAAGAAGCAAGCTTAAACCATAGAAGTAAAACCAAAATTATGCTCTTATTGTCCTTCACATGTTATATATATTAATGCATGATTTATTACGTTTATAAAAATATGAGTATAATATTTATTACTATGTGGAGTGG
>APFE031273053.1:13193-29466 GCA_000404065.3 Pinus taeda | reverse complement strand
CCGCCTCCTCTGTGACCCCCCCGCTGCGCAATCGGCGCAACGGAGGGGAGGCTCCACCCCCCCTCTAACCCCCCGGTTCACTACGTAGGTTAGTCATGGAAAGAATATAACACAACCCAACAAGATTGGTTTTCTCCCTTTTTTAAAGTGTTAATTAATGTGTAAAATAAGAATGCAATATTTATGATTAATATTCTTTACATTAGCTAGTGATTTCTTATGTTGTACTAGATTGTTACATATGAATTTTTGTTAACATCATCAAATAAGTTACCCTGCACATACTAAGATTTGTATGCCATTATGAAAGAAATTGGAATAGAGTATCAAGCTATAGATGCATGTCCTAATGATCATATTATACATTATGGACAACATGCACCAAAAACAAATTTCCCACAATGTGAGAGCAATAGATATTGAAGCAATCAACTAACAAAAAGAGTGTCTCAAAAGGTTTTTATTCATATTCCCATAATTCCACATTTGTAGTGATTGTTCTAGTTCGAAAGCTTAACAATGTTTATGGATTACCATGCACAGAAGAGAAGTGGAGACAGTTTTCTTCGAATGTCCACATATGGTTATGCATTTAAGGAAATTGATGAGAAATGGTTGCATTTTAAAGATGAACCTCATAATGTTAGGCTTTCATTGGCAACTGACGGTGTTAATTCATTTGAAAATATAAGGTATATTTACTCAATGTGGCCATTTTTTGTTATCAACAAGAACCTTCCTCCTTGGATGTCATTAAAGAGGGAGCACATTATGTTGACAATGATTGTTCCAAGTATTTGTTTACATTAATTTTTCAAATATTGTAACATTTTCATTTGTCTTGTTTGTTGTATAATATGTTATATTTATTTATTTACTTATATGCACATATCATAGTATTAATTATGTGTTATTTCAAACAATTAGGTAAGTAACAAGTTAAAATATATGAATGTATATATAGAGCCTCTTATCAACGAGTTAATGAAGTTATGGTCTGACATTACTATGTATGACATCTATAAACTAATAGGGTAGAGGCAATTTCAATTCCATTGAGTACTTGTATGGATGGTTCATGATTCCCTAAGACTAACACATTTTTGTGGTTTGTAACCTTCAATTGCATTTTAATAGTATATAATTGTTTCAATTAGATCATATCATGCATTTTTTTTAAATAATGCCTTCGTTTATAATTGACATTAATCCATCTCTTGCAGGCCTTCAAACAAAGGGAAAATTTGCATGTTTAGTTTGTGGTCCTAAGATGAAATCTCGTCATTCAACAAGTTTAGGAAAGAAGGTGTTTGATGAGTATAGGCACTTCCTCTCTAAGAACCATAGGTATTGTGCTACTGAAAAAACATATTTTCAATTGGAAAGAAGGATTGGATTAAAACCACGAAGAATGACACCTCACCTATGGAAGTTGGAATATAACATAAATAATAGTGAAGGACATGATGGGCTTCCATGAGGAATGAAAAGTTATCTCATTCAATTCAAGAGGTTTCCCTGCTATAAGAACCTAAAAATAACTCATTTGTTTGATACAATGCATATTGGGAAGAATGTGATAGAAAATTTATGACAGATCATAGATGGTAGGAGGGATAAAGAAAAAATCCTCAAAATTTGTAATGACATTTTGGTAGCCAATCATGCAATAAAAAGTGGGATACGATCAAATAGAGATGGAGGCCGAAACAACCTTCCATGTTGATTAACAAAGAAGAAACATGGTGATCTAAAAGTGGTCATTTGGAAAATTAAATTTCCCAAGATATTTTCTTCAAACATAAATAATATCTTAACAAAGAAAGGTGAATTTAGTGGTGTAAAAACACATGAGTGGCATACCTTCATTAAGGTAATTATTTTGGTATACATATTTCTATATTGGTATATACACATCTTTATGGTTTTTTTTTCTACTTTGGATTAAACAAATAACGATTCATTTTTATTATTATAGTATGTTCTACCTCTATCTCTCCCAGATGACTTCGACAACAACGCTAAACAAATTATATACGATCTTGGGAAATACATGAGGTAAGTAGTGATTTATATGATGAGTGTTTTTTCAATTTATTGTTCAACTTAATGGCATGTGTTTTACTTGTAATGTAATATATTACGTTTTGTTGAAACACATTATTTGCTTGCATAATTTGTAGATGGTTGTCATTGAAATAAATACATAAAGATGGTATAAAAAATTGGAAGAGAGAAATTCCTTGACTAATGTGTGAAATGCAAAAGAATCTACCTCTCACATATTTCAATGCACAAGAACACTATCTCATACACCAAGTTGAGGAGATTTAATCGTGTGGACTTGTACACACAAGGTCAATGTGGATGGTGGAGAGGCACTTGAAATCATTGAAGGCTTTGGTTAGAATAAGATCATGTCCTGAGGGTTCTATGGTGGAGGGATATATGGAATATCAATCCATGGTGTATATTAGTAAATATCTTCCTATATTAGCAACAAATATGCGCGTGGATCGCATTTGGGATGTGAACTCCATCAAAATTTTGAAGGGGAGCACCTGTTGGGGAAAGGTAGAGCGACGAAAATGAGAGGTAATTACATATTTAATGTGGATATATATATCTGTTTGTGTGTGTGTGTGTGTTTGTTATAAATTTCCATATTAAACATTTAATTACCTCTCACTTACGTCGTTCTACCTTTCCCCAACAGGTGCTCCCATTAAATTTTTTTGTGTATAACTTTTCATTTTTGTGTATATCATACTTATTTATTTTTTATTCTTTCATCTATTATTAATATTTACCATGGTAAATAATATTCATTGGTGAATTATGTTTTTTTGATACAACTGCTAGAGAGTGGAATGCGCTACATTTATACATTGCAAGCAATCTTGATTATATGAGGCCATGGATTGAAATATGTGAATAATGTTATGGTACGTTATCATGGGGAGGGGTGTTTGTGAGGTGTTAGCATTGGTTAGAGAATTTCATTGTGCCCGAGATGCAAATCTTACATAGATGGAAATTGATTTAGCAAATGGTTTGAAAGATAAACATGCAAGCATGCATTTTCTCCCTACAATATTTTATTAAGTTATTTTATAAATATATTATTAATGTGAATGCAAGTGTGATTTTTTCAAATATTTTCCAAGTTATTTGAATATTTTTATTAATTAACAATGCCTTTTTTATGTGTTTGGCATATTGCAGTTGAAGCACCACAAGACTATGTGGTACAATGGTCATAAATTTCGCATCAAAAAGTTGGATGTTGAAGAGGAAAACTTATATTGTGGGATAAATCGAGTCTTCCAGGTTTTCAAGGTCACTAATGTTTCCTCTAGAAGTGACAAATGTCCAAAAGTATTTGAAATTTTTTACTATGGGCATTTGGATAACATACTTGAGTGTGACTTTGATTCCTTCAAATTAGTTATGTTCGATGTGAAATGGTATAGGCTACAAATGAACAAACATGATCGTGATAGAACTATTGTTAAACATAATAATGGATTTAACATGATTAATAGAAGGTCATTTGAGCCAGGATCAGATCGCTATGTTCTTATAAGCCAATGCGAACAATTATTTTAATCAGAGGTTCCAAGTAGAGTGGCTTGGTCATATGTTGTTAAATATTATCCAAGAGGAAGGACAGTAGAGTATAATGTAGCACGAAGATGATAATGTTGAAGAGGATGATTGTTCATAGGAGAAGTTAGCTGATCATGTGTCAGATCACAAATATGTCAAAGAAGTTTAAGGATATGTTAAACTAGATAATGTTCTTAATGAAGATGATATCAATGATGTACTGTCAGATGAAGAACTTGAAGAAGTTGAGATAAATGTTGTATATGTTGTTCGTCATGATGATACGAATGATGATATGATTATTGCAAATGATGACATTGACCATGATGCTGAAATGGTTGATGGTTTAAACGTATTTTTTGAACCGGATGACATAAATGTTGAGTTGGATGAAGAAGAAGATTAATGATATCAAAATCTTGAAATGTACGAGGTATGAATTTATATGTTTTTAGTTGATTTGTTCTCTTCCATTTAACTTAAATTTTTGTTTTCTTAGTAATTTCTATATATTCTTGATTCTTACTATGTTTCTTTCAAATAGTTTATACTAGAAAAATTGGGTATTAGGAATTTGAGGTGATTTAAGGGGGGGGGGAAGGTGGGGGCAGGGTCCATTGAGCTTCCACTTACATGGTTGGATTTTTCAGTAGAGAATATTATATTATTATTGAAACTAAGAGAAGCTCATTATTTTCACTGATCTCAAGCTTGTTTTCATGGATATGAACCAATTATATGCACCTATATTATCGTTACAATTTTTTAGCCTACCCATATTAAGGACCAATCCACTACTTAAAATTTACTAATATTTTGTGGCTGAAATGATGCTCTAATTAATTGACCCCGCACATAGTGACCTATGAATGGGACCAATGTTGAATTTTTTTCAATTTGTGCTCATACACATTGAAATTTGACATGGCTATAGTAGATGTATGCATTGACGGTGTGGGAGGGTTTCAAGACTCAAATACAACTCACAGTGAGAATTCGACAATTAAGAGAGACCACCTAGCTTTGGAGAAATTTGATTTGTTGTTTTTCGTAATCTAAGCATTTTGACTCCTATGTGAACCAAAATTGATAGTTAATTTGGCTTCCTTTGGCTAGGCTACCTATTCACCTAGGCTATATATATATATATATAGATATGACCATAACACAAAGAAATGAGAAGTAACTCAAAGATCACATAACACAGATGCTTTGAAATTAAAACTCAAAGATAACTTCTTTCATATTATGGAAACACACAGAAATTTACAAGTGCCTTGAGTTGAGGTTCATGCTTCCATTTATAGGATGAGCCCTAGAGGTTTTGCCCAAGCTCAGGATTCTTCTCAATCCTTAAATTGATTTGGCATATCACATAAAATCTTAATGATATGATACAAAGTGGAGATTCCGACTGGGGAAACCCACGAAAGCAATAATGCATGTACTAAAAGGTTATATACATTAGATATTCCATCAAAGGAATTTACGTATGTAATCATGTCTATACTAAAAGTTGATACACAGTGGATATTCCAATTTCTTGAAACCCACGAAAGCAAAACTAGGCACAATGATTATTGACACAGAGGAGATTCTTTTAAAGAGAACCCTCGAAAGCTTAAAATAAAATTTCTTTGAAGATTTGGTTACCAACATTTGGGGCTATGGTCAGAGTTATAGTCAGGATCATAATCAGACTCATATTCTTCAATATACCATGATGGTTCCCTTCCGAAATTGGCTAAAAAAGCTAAGAAGCACATGAATGGATATAACTTATCTGGGGGAATTCCGACTTCGCCAAAATAGTCAATTTCAGTAGTAAAATTATATCTTGTAGGATAAGTACTATATTTCTTGATCTCAATGTAGGTGCCCTTATATAACAAATCAAATTCAAATATATCATACCTCTCTGCACCATCTTGCATGCCATTATACAAAATAGAAAGGGAAAACTATTGGCAGAGCCTCCCTTGATCTTCTTTTCTGGGAAAAAATGAAACAAGTAGGAGATTCATCCAACTACTCCAATGACTAAATGGAGGCATGATGTCTTCACAATACATGATTACTAAAATTCTTCCATAGGCTTGGGCATACTGAAGAATGGCATAATAATCTATCCATCTCAGATTAGGATAAAAAATATAAACAAATCTGTGCTATGGATATCTTACTACACCAAAATAAGCATGATTATTGTTAATACATGCTAATGGAATATCATAGTTGTGTCTTGTATCTGAGAGCCAAAACCACTTTTCAAAAATGATCTTCTGGATTTCCATGGGTAAAGACAATTTTTTTCCAAAAGACAATCCACACAAAATGAATAATGGAAGGAAGAGCATAATGTAACTTGGGATTTCTCCTGGGAGGATGATGAACATTCACCAAATTCAATTTTTTAACTACATATTATGTATGTATAATTGCTCCTTCTCTGGTCATTCTCTTTATCGACTATATATATGATATCAAAATCATATCCATCTAACCATAAAGCCCATCTTAGAACTCTGGAATTACCTTGTTCTAGCAATCTTTTGTTTTGCAACATTCCTTTCATGTGCCTGAGATCTGTCTTAACAATGAAATGAACACTTTTAAGGAATAACCTAAATCTTTTTATACCTTTCTTTACTGCTAGAATTTCTTTATGGGAAGAAGGATAAGTCTTTTCAGCATCTGTTTCAAGAATGAATGGTAGGTCGTTATAGGGAAGAGCCAATGGTGGTAGATGTTTGATTTTTTTCTTTATATTCTTGATGGCTTCGGTCATCTGGTCATTCTAATAGCTTCCCTTATTTAATCTTTGTTGCATAATCTTTGTATCCATGGCTTACTCTAGATAAAGTTTTATGATGTAATTCAAACACCCTAAAAATCTTTGCACAGTCTTAACATCTGGCAAATAATGTTGAAAATTTGATAAATAATTTAAAACATGTGGTTTTAATTCTATTTTGCCTTGAGATATGATTAAACCCAAATACTCAATTTGATTTTGTGCAATGATAAACTTATCTGGAGAGGCAGAGAGAACCAGACCATGTTTGAAAACAACTTGATAAAATATCTCTAGGTGTTTTTTATGTTCAATCATATCTTTGTTGAAAACTAACAAATCATCTATGTAGATGATAATAAAAGTATAATCCCGGAAAATGTCTTCCATTCTCTTTTGGAATTATTATGGAGCATTTTTCAATCCAAATGGCATATATGTCCATTAAAAACTGCCCTCTAGGCACCACAAATGTTGTTTTATATCTATCCTCACGATTAATGCCAATTTGAAAAAAACCCACTTTTTAGATCAAACTTATTGAACAATTTAGCTTTGGCAAGCTTTTATAGCAACAATTATTTATTAGGTAGAGGATATGTAATGAGCACAAGAGCTTCATTCAGAACTTTGTATTTGATGACTAACCACTTTTTCCTGCTTTTTTGCTTAGGGTGCCTGTTGACATAAAAATACGAGCATGTCCAAGGACTCTTGCATGGCTCTATCAACTTTTTTTCTAACAAACCATTAATTTCTGCTTTGCAAAGCTCCTGTTCAAAAGGGCTCATGTGATTTGTTGATGCCTTTTGTGCTTTGAGAGAGCCTTAATTTTTTAATGGAAGTGAAACAAAATATTTCTCCCTAAACTAGAAGGCATCAGGGTGTTCAGCCATATAATCATTTTTCAACTTATTTACAATATCAGACAGAATGGTAGGGTCATGGAGTTCAACATGCTTAACAATTTTCTGTATCTTGGAAAGATCTGTTACTGCTTCATCAATATTTCTTACCTCATCGGGTTTTACTCTGAGTGTGTATTTACTCTTAGCAGGGATTTGCACTTTTTCTCCTTGCATGCTAAAAATTATCAGGTTTTTTTCAATGGTAATGGGCATGAATTGCTTCATAAAATCCTTTCCTAACAACATATCTCACCAGTATCATAATTATATAAAGTGACATATGATTCTTGCGATCCTAATAGTAATGGAAAATATGGAGCAATATATGGAATTTTTATGAATTGTTTATTAACTGCTTGAAACTGGACTTGAGTGGGTTTCCATTAGTAAGTAGGTATGGCTTTAAATTTGCAATAGCTACTCATAGCTCCAGTATCAATCTAAGCATCAAAAGTGTATTCCTTGTAGCCTGGAACTTTTATCTTTATGGGGATGACCATCCTATCATCAATACCACTGATATCATGAATGTCTTCATTACTGTATTGATTGGATGATAGTAATGGAGTTTGATAGGAAAGGAAAGTAGAAGAAACAAACTGTGAATTCAAGCTATCAAGTTCTTGCATGTTGACTTGAATCCTTTGTGCAAGATGCTTCGTTTGGTTTCTATCTCTCTGGAGATCTTCTTCTATCCTTTTAATCTTGTCCAATAGTTTCTCTACAGTATTATCAACGGAATTTTGCAATGCTTCTGGTGCTATATACCATTCTGAAATATCAAATTCCTCTCCATCATTTATCCTTTCTAAAAGAGGTTGAGGAATACAAGCCTGCAATTGGTCAATTTTTTCTTGAAGTCTCTTGCGAGGAATAATAAAGCTAGGATGCAGGGAGGACTTTGTCACTGGATTTATTCAATTTAATGTTGGAGATCATAAAATGAAAACATAAAACAATTGGACAAATATGTACACTCGCTATTGTCACTATTGTTGTCTGAAAGATATTTTTTTAATTTTTTCATCAACCTCATAGCTATTGTCTGAATCGAAACTATGAACAGAAAAACATTCAAAATCAGAGTCTGTTTGGGAAACTAAGTCCCAATCAACTGGATCATTTGAAGATCTGAAAATTTCAATAATTTTTTTTTCTGGATTCCTTTTTCCCCTTTATTGGGACATTTATTTTCCCAATGACTAGTCTGACCACAAATAAAACATTTGGACTACTTAGCTCATTTAGATCTTTTTCTGAAGATGAATCGTGACCTTCTCGCTGTGGGAGATCTTGACTGATATTGCTTTTTCTTAGTAGTAGGAGATCTCGACTTACAAGAACATTTATCACTTTGGTTTTTATGAGAACCTTTTCAAGAGGGGTTCTTATAACACCCAATATGATATGTTTCAGTAAAGGAGTCACAAATGGTGGGGCTAAAATGAAACTTCTTTTTGACATTCTTGTGTGTTTTGCAGGATGCACACTCATTTTTTAGAATGGTAAGAATGTGTTGGTGGAGTGCAACTAGAGACAATGTATCTATAGCAATATGTTGTGGAGACAATGATTGTTGAACTAATTCAGGTATCTTTCCTAGCATGGATGCTATGTAATGCTGGAGATAAGCCACATTATGGTGATAAGGGATTTTATAATAAAGATTATGCATTGTGCAATAATATTCTGATAAAAAATCTAAATTTCACAATCATTGAATCATAAACATTTGGACATAATGTTCATTATCAGAGGAAATAATTCCCAGAAATTCATGGGAGAAAGCCATTAGAATGGCCTCCAAAGGATCATCATTTTCAATAATTTCTGTTTTCTCTTCTTTCTTAAGCATTTCCCACCATATTCTAGCATTCCCTATTAGGTTCCATGTGATTAATATGACTACATATTTCCCTGAAGCTTTAGTCTTTGCTTTTCTCTGAGAATCCCATGCATTAATCTATTGTAGAAGAATTAATGTCTGATCCCCGTTTAGAGAATAAAAATTGATGAAGAAAGTATTGTTTTGATTTCCTAGTTTTGTTTGAACACTCATTTCATCTCTAACTTCTGCAGAGGCAAGGTGTTGAGTCCAAGAATGGAATGGACTCTTTTTATGATGGGAACTAACATCACCTTCTGATGTCTTTGTAGTTTTGATAGAAAATATGAAGGAACCTTTTCTTTTCCGCTTAGTTGTGGGGGATCCACCCTCATCCCCTGACTGACTAACCATATTTATTTCTCTTGTGTAAAATTATGAAATCTTATTTTTCAGAATATTTAGTTTTTCTCATGCCAACCCAGTGCCTTTTGTTAAGGATTCAAACTAACTTTCATCCTTTTCAAGAACCTTAAGAGAGAGGCTAGATGAGGACTGAGAAGCTTTTGAAAATGTGAATTTAAGGCCTTCTTCGTCTATTTCAAAATATCTAGGGGGATATCTTGATCGACTCATAGTAGTTTCAAAACTTGTAACATCTTTGCTTATTACCCCTAATTGATCATTAATTGCTCTTAGCTAGTTTTCATAAGTATTCTGGTGAGCATACATTATATCTATGCTCTGGTGGATATTTCTAATATGTTCTTTTACTTCTACTGTATCTCTTTGCATATCATCTATGTTTTTGGCCACACATACAAACATGTAGTTAGCATAATTCTGCATCTTTAAGTATTCTATTGGTTCAAGCTCTGTGGCTGATCTATAATGCAAAAATTGTAGATCATTTTGAATAGTACCATTTCTAAATTTGGGAGTATTGCTAGGTTCTAGTATTCTTTCTGGCAATTATGCCTTTTCACCTGTCTTTTCTCTAGGTAAACTGAACATTTTCTGATCTTGGACATGGAACATAATACATTCAGGGCAATCTAAATGTTGACCTTAGTGTGATGTAGAAGTGATAGTTTGATATTTCTTTTTTGAATTTTATTTCTCTTTTTCATAACAATATATACAATTTGGAAACTGGCGATGATTATGACTACTTGAAGATACTGACAATCTTGGTGGTATTTGTATAGAGTGAGGGACTCTGGCTAACTGATTTCTTGGAAAAGAAATTTGGGAAGTAGTCGATTGGAATCATAAACTGGTATTACCGTCGAGGTTTGGAACTAATATTAATTGGTTTGAAGAGGAAGAGCTTGCTAGTTGTGGATACTTCTGAGACATAGAAGTATACTCACTATTCCACTCGGATGGCAGACTTAGTTCACAAAATCCTACTCGAAAAAGAGTAGTATTACTGTGACCAACAATGATACCTTCTTTTAATGCTCATTGTGATAGATTGGGATGTAATGGAGGAATAGTGGAATATACAAATCTAATACATGCATTATATTGGAGTTGTGTTATTTGTGTATGAGGGGCAGTATCGTATCCATGGAACTATATGTAAGATTGGACAAATTCATTAATGTATGGATCTGTAAGCGATACTTGATAACTTGGGATGACTGAAGACCAAACATGACCATTGTTTAAGGGGATTTGAAAATCTCCTATCAATGCGTCTTAAAACTTATTGTGTCTGGTATCAAGAACACAAGTTAGATAGGAGTTACTAACCCTGGTCGTACAAGAGGATTAATCCCAAATTGTATGAGTCCAATATGAATGTATTTGAAATCATGATTCAGATCCCATTCTACATCTTCCTTTCTAATAAGTGGAATTTGATACACTCAGGCCAACAAAAAGAGTAACATTTAGAGAGGAAATTATAAACAATTTTGCAGCACGGAACTGAAAAACTGGGAGTTTATATATCTTATCCATCTCAATGTTTGGTAATTCCCAATTAGGTTGTGGGTTAAATTCCTAATCTACAACTCTAGTATCAAACAAACATATTGTTGATTTGGGGTAGCATCGAATGTGCTATAGTGACAAAATTTGGTGGAGAGGCTAAGGAACATGAGATCTCCAATACTCAGAAAGGGTTTGGGCAGATTCTAAACAATTTGGGAGATACTAAAATAATTAATATTTTTAATGGAGTCCCTAAGTCTAAACTTAGGGAAATTAAAATATTAATGTGAATTAATATAAAACTGTGTTGTAATGGTCCAAAAGTCATGGATCAATCCAGATCTAATCTTAGTCTTTGATTAGGGACTTAATCTTAGTCGTTGATCTGTCAACAAGAAAAATATAAGAGGAGGCTTGAGGGTCACTTGGAGAACACACCAAGAGATCAAGATTTTGACTTTCTGGGGCTGGGTTTGATGAGAAAGTTGAGAAGTGATCGGAATTGCAGCTGAGGGGAAGTGAATACAGAAGTAGAGAGGCAGAGATAGTGTTGGGAGGATTAGCACAACAATCGGGAAAGATGATGCAGAGGGAAAAAGCCAGAACTGCCGAAACAACTAGGAAAGCTGACGCGGAGGGTAGAAGCTGGAACTACCGGAAATAGATCGAACTGCAGGAAAAGATGGGAAAGTTGATGTAGAGGGAATAATTCAGAACTGCCAAGAACAACCATAACTTTCGGGAACTACTAGAATTGCTGGGAAATTTGATGCAGAGGGCAGAAGCCGGAACTGCCGGAACTGCCAGAACTGCAAGGAAAGCTGACATAAAGGGAAGAAGAGGCTGGCGCTATGGTTTTTTGTGGGGAAGATTGGAGTTGAGGAGCTGCTAGAGTGTCTATCCAGGGTTTCATTTGGAGCATCTATCTTCGAAGGAGAGGTACTATTGCCGAGAGTTTACTTTGTTGGGTATGCCGGATTTGGCACCCAGATTGTATCATGAAACTGCTTAATAAATCAAACCCTCAGATAGTTGCGCTGGTTTTCCCGCATTGGGTTTTTCTGGGACATTAGTCCAAAAACAACAGTGTCACTTGTGTGCTTGTTTCTATTTCCTTTAGTTGATGATCTATAATGTGTTGAGCATGTACTTGTATTTATTTCCAGTATTTACATGGTAAATAACTTGTTAATTAACATAACAAGTAGGTAGGAATAAATCAGTAAAGTCCATGAAGGATTTCTAACGTGTCAGACTCAGAAATTCTAACATGGTATCAAAGCGTGGTTTCATATCACAAGAGAACTGAGGACATCAGTCGAGCATAGTAGCAATAGTAGAAAACAACTATCCATAGTGACAGAAGTTGTTCCTAGCAGAGTAGCAGCAAGCAAGGGGTGACCCAGTGCCTGCATCATCAACACTAAGCCAGGAAGAGGCAGCGTAGAGGACGAGGGAGGAAAATGTAGGCTCACGCAGAGCCACGCAGAGGCCAGGAGGGCTGAAGCAGTTGGCTGAGGAGGTTGATTTTCCGGTGCCGAGATAGCGTAGAGTATAGGAGCTCTAACCTTCAGTTTGTTGGGGTTTAAGAGGCTGTGGGTAAGTTGCAGAGTGGAGCTGGTGGGGTACTGCAATCAGAACAATACCTAACAGGGTAAGGCCAAGGTAGAGGGAGTTGTTACCAAGGTGGATCTATAGCCAAGGAATCCGGATCAGTGTTGCAATTGCATAGACGATTGGAGAGGGGCATCTCGACATTAGTAGAAGGGTTTCCAGGAGGGAAGTCGAGGCTTAGAGGGAGTCACATCGAGAACTTCCAAGAGTGAAGTTGAAGAGCAATAGAATGGAACTACATAGAGTAAAAGACCAAGACAGACTGGACGGAGCCTCAAACTTTGTAGTTTGGAAGGGAAAAATCTTATCCGTACTTGATAGAAATCGTACCAAGCACTTCGCCTTGAAGATGATAGCAGTCCCAGTTGACCCAGCTGACAATGACAGGTATGAGGAAGTAATGGCAAGGGCCAAGAGTATCATTCTTGACGGGGTCAACGATCATATAGTACCACATATTTCCAAGAAGAATATGACACGGGAGATGTGGGAGGCCCTAACCAAGTTGTATCAGCATACTTCCGTGCAGAGGAAGATGCTCTTAGAAAATCAGTTGCGGTCATACCAGATACATAAGGGAGAATAGATCGACACCTTCCTCGGTCGATTGAAGGAGATCCGATATCAACTGACTTCCATAGGGGCCACACCAAATCCAGTGTTGATGGTGAGAACAACCCTGAATGTAGTCTCAGAAGACTGGGAGGTGTTTGTCCAAAGCATATTGCGTAGGGCGACCCTTCCAGATTGGGAGGAAATGTGGGCGCCTCTTCGCCAAGAAGAGATCAGGAGGGTGACCAAGACAGGAAGCAACAGTAAGGGGATCAGAATCAAGAAGGAGGAGGAGGTGGATGTTGCCCTAGCATCTGAGGGTAAGCAAGAAAAGCAGAAGAAGGACCTCTCCAAGGTCAAATTCTTCCACTGTGGGGAGTTGGGTCATTATGCGACCGAGTGTCCGAGAAAGAAGAGAAAGGGAGAGGCTTCCGAGACCAAGGCAGCACCAACAAGGGCAGGGAAGGAAGTGGAGACAGACAATGACTGTGCCATGGGTGCACACACACCACTTGAGAGAAAGTGGGGAGACATCGAGCTATAGTCAGGAGGACTACAGAAGATGAGGGGCAGGATCCTCGAGGTACCCAACCTCTTGGATTATACCTGGCTACGACAGCCCCAAAGAGGAGTAGCAGGACTGGCGGATGTCAATAGAGACAGATGAGGATGGAGCGGCAAAGAGAGCTATAATGCAGGATTCCTAGGACATCGCGAAGCTAGCAAGCTGCAACAATGTGAGAGGCACAAGAGAGTTGCACCAGTGCAGGATGGGATAGAGAGGTGTGCAATGGTGCGAGATGCAGGGAGTTGTTGCAACAGTGCAGAGGTTAGAGAGGGAGCACTTGTCAGTGACAGAGGGAGCTTCAACATTGGGAGTATCTTTAGCCTAACACAGATGTCAGAGTTGGGAGACCAATTAATTACTTCTCAGTAATTGAGTTGGAGTGCAGCAGTTAGTAGTGGTGGTGCTATGGGCAGCATGATGAGAGGGGATGCAGTGCAGACGCAACAGTGTTAGTGGCGGGGCCATGGGCAGCATCATGGATGCAGAGGGAGTTATCGTACAAATGCAGCAGTTGCAGTGGTAGAGCCATGGGTGGCAGTACAGGATGCAACAGTACAGATGATGGGCAACAAGCTTAGCATCAGGGACCGATGCTGGATGATCAGAGTAATACTCAGTGAGGAGTATTCCTAGAGCACACTCCTTGCTAAGAGGCAGTGTTGATCTGGGCTAGCATCAGATGTGCTCTAGCCACGAAACTTGGTGGAGAGGCTAAGGCACATGAGATCTCCAATACTCAGAAATGGTTTGGGCAGATTCTAAATAGTTTGGGAGATATTAAAATCATTAATATTTTTAATGGATTCCCTAAGTCTAAACTTAGGGAAATTAAAATATTAATGTGAATTAATATAACACTGTGTTAGCATGGTCCAAAATTCATGGATCAAGCCATAACCAAACTTAATCGTTGATTAGGGACTTAAACTCAACCGTTGATCTGTCAATGAGAAAAGTATAACAGGAGGCTTGACGGTCACTTGGAGAATACACCAAGGGATCAATATTTCGACTTTCTAGAGTTGGGTTTGCATAGAAAGTTAAGAGAGTGATTGAAATTGTAGATGAGGGGCAATGAATATAGGAGCAGATAGGCAGAGATAGTGCTGGGAGGATCAACGCAGTATCCGGGAAAGCTGACGCAAAGGGCAGAATCCAAAACTGTTGGGAACAACCGGAACTGTTGGGAACTGTTGGAACAACTGGAAAAGCTGATGCAGAGGGCAGAAGTTGGAACTGCTGGGAACATCTGGAACTTCCGAGAACAGCTGGAACTTCCAGGAACAGCCAGAATTGCCGGGAAAGCTGATGCAGGGGGCAGAAGCCAGAACTGTTAGGAAAGTTGATGCAAAGGGAAGAAGAGGCTAATGCAATCCCTAGAGGCTGAAGCTGGGGTTTTTCGTGGGGCAGATTGGAGCTAAGTAGCTACCAAAGTGTTTATCCGGGGTTTCAGCCAAAGCATCCATCTTCAAAGGAGAGGTATTACTGTTGGGAGATTTCTTTGTTGGGTATGCCAGATTTGGCACCCATATTGTATTCTAAAACTGCTTAATAAATCAAGCCCTCAGATAGCTGCACTGGTTTTCCCGCATTTGGTTTTTACAGGGACATTAGTCCAAAAACAATGGTGTCACTTGTGTGCTTGTTTCTATTTCCTTCAATTGATTATCTGTAATGTGTTGAGCATGTACTTGTATTTATTTCCAGTGTTTACATGGTAAATAACTTGTTAATTAATAGAACAAGTAGGTAGGAATAAATCAGTAAAGTGCATGAAGGGTTTCTAACGTGTCAGACTTAGAAATTCCAACACACATGACTATATATATATGGTCTTGTTTTTATCTTCCATTGAGGCTTCTTTCACATAATAATCTTCTTTCTTATCCGGATTTAAACAGGAACACAACAAATTACATAGATAACCATAAACACAGAGATGCAGTGGAAATAATACTTCATTTCATTAATGTGAAATACTGAAATATGCTTACAAACAGAAATGGAAATAAACCAGCTAGGGTGATGGTAGCTTATCTCTGAGAAGAGATGTGGCGGCTACATGCCTCTAAACTATGTTACAATGAGGCTTGAAGGTCTATTTATTGTTGAGAAACAATGTAAATCCTTAAAAATCCAAAAACCTAACCCTAGAAGATGAAACGCAAAACTATGGGCCCTGTTTGGGTAAATTGGTACATCAACTTCCCAGGGTCGTAACTTTGGCATACGATCTATTTTTGACATGCACAATATCTTGTTAGAAAGATCTATTCGAGAATTACAAATTTGGGAAGAGAAAAATCAATCCATAGACCCATGTTGCTCCCAATTTTCCCAAAAAATGTCGTTTAGGGCCTCAAAACGGCTCCGGAAGTTCAGGACCCGAAAAACTGCTAAAAATAGTAAATTGTGCTACAATTAAGGAAACTGGAAAGCTGAAAGAAACAATGGTGGGGGTC
>APFE031273053.1:2074-12852 GCA_000404065.3 Pinus taeda | reverse complement strand
TGGTCCCCATTACGTTGAGTTCCTCCATGAGATGAGGAAACTTCTGCTGAACTTGGTCCCTAGTGAGCCACTTGCCCTGGTGAAGGAGTTGGCATGCTTTGACAACTCGATACAATTGAATATTTTGCTGGTGAGTGTGCTTGATCTGTGTGTCCATGATTCAATCAGTTGTAGCTTGTTCCATGCAATCTGGATTTAACTCTGTGGGTGTGAGTTGTTCTGCAATGTCGGATGTGTCTAGTAATGGTGGAAAGTATGGACGAAGGCAGTCCACATTGAACATTGGGTGCAGGCCAAGGAATGGGTGAATTATGAGATCAAATGTATTGTCTCCCACAACCTTGGTAATGGTGTAAGGACCATATCGGAGTGGTTTGAGTTTTCGATAGGCTCCAGTAAGGCATTCCTTTTACAAATGCAACCAAACTTTCTCTCCCACCTGAAACTTATGTGGCACCCGATGTTGATCATGTCGCTGCTTATACTTGGCATTTGATTTCTCCAGAATGTCATGGAACTACTGGAGAATATGTTGGATGTGCTCAATGAAGCTATTTACCTTATCTGTTTCGGACTGGACATGAGCCGAATCTGTGTGAGTAGCTGTAGATGGCATGGCCACATCAATGGGGCATAGTGGCTAGAATCCCAAGCCCACCTGAAAAGGGTTGTGGTCAGTCGAGCTGTGGGGAGCCCAGTTGTAGTTGTGCTGAACATAGGGGAGGCTATTGTCCCATGTCCGTGGATGCTTTGAGTTGTACATGCGCAAAATGTGTACGATCATCCTGTTGACAACCTCTGTTTGGCCATCAATTTGAGGATGGAAGGCTATGGACTTAGTGATTTTGGTGTCCAACATCGACCAGAGACTAGAACAAAATGTACCGAGGAACCCGTTGTCTCGATTTGAGATGATAGACTGTGGGATCCCAAAGTGTACCCACACTCGTTCAAAGAAGAGTTTAGCAGTGGCTTCTGGTGTGATATTCTTCTTGCAGGCCACCATAATGGCCATCTTCGAGAACCTGTCGATGACCACAAAAACACAGTGATTTCCATGCTTAGTGGAAGGAAGGCTTGACATGTAATCCATGGAGATAGATTCCCAAGGTCGACTAGGGGTAGGCAACAGGGTATAGAGGCCTTTCTTCTTAATGGTCAGTCTAACAATGGCATAGGCAGTGCATGATCTGATGTACTTCACGACATCCTGTTGAAGATTCGGCCAATAGAAATACTTCTACAATACTACCACCATTTTCTCGACCCCAAAATGCCCAGCAACCCGACTGCAGTGTGCTTCCCAAATCATCTTGGCACTCTCGCTTGAAGGAACACAAAGGTGACCCAGGTGGAATAACAAGGCATCCTGGAGGTGAAAATCTGGAACATGCTAACCCTCCAAGAGTGTCTGGTATGTGTGGCCGAATTCTGGGTCACTTTTGTAGAGAAATGGCCAATCAGAAGTCTCGTGCCCACAAGAGTTGAGCACGGTGGTTAACACCATGATTGGTGGTCGACTAAGGCAATCTGCAACATTATTGGTGCTGCCCTTCTTATACTTGATATGCAAATGGAATTGTTGCAGGTATGTGGACCACTTCTGATGGCGATTATTCTACAATTTCCCTTGCATATGTATGAACTGCAGGGATCGGTGGTCTGTGTGGATGACCGTTTCTTTCCCCAAAATGTAATGCTTCCATTGTCGGCAGGATTGCACAATGGAATACATCTATTTGTCATAAGTGGGATAATTCCGAATTGTCCCTAAAAATGTCTCACTGTGATATACCATTGGATTCCCGTGTTGAGTAAGGACTGCCCCAATAGCATAGTTAGAGGCATCTGTCTCGACCTCAAATGGTTGTTGCAAGTCTGGTAATGCGAGCACTGGTGCCGAGCAAAGGTAATATTTCAACTCCATTAATGCCTTATGTTGAGGTTCAGACCAAAAGAATTTTTCTTTCGCTCCTCCCTTGGTGACTTGACTCAAGGGCCAAGTGATATGAGAAAATCCCAACACGAACCTACGGTAGAAGTTGGCAAGACCTAGAAAGATGCGGAGCTCTGTCAGAGTGGTTGGAGATGGCCAATCCCGAATGACTTGGATCTTGTCTAGATCCACATGCACCCCTTGTTCATCAATAATGTATCCCAGATACTGAACCTGGGTCATGCCAAAAGTGCATTTCTCCAAATTGGCACATAACTTGTGTTGCCGCAGTGTTTGGAGAACCTACAGGATGTGGTGGAGGTGCTCTCCCAACTCTGGCTAAAGATCAGGAAGTTATCCAAGTATACCACTACAAATGAGTTGGTGAATGGCCGCAAGATGTCATCCATTAGCCTCATGAAGGTTGCAGGAGCATTCGTCAATCCGAAAGGCATAACCAACCATTCAAAAAGGTCCTCCTTGGCTTTGAAGGCAGTCTTCCACACATCGAAGGGTTCGATTGGTACCTGGTGATATCATGACTTCAAATCGATCTTGCTGAAATGTTTTTCCCCCTTCAATTGGTCTAGGAGGTCATTAATTCATGGGATCGGGTACCTATTACAAACAGTGATCTTGTTCAGCGCTCGATAGTCAATACAGAGTCTCCAAGTCCCATCCTTCTTTTGTACCAACACGATCGGGCTCCCACAAGGAAATGAACTCGGACGGATGTTATCTTTCTGTAGAAACTCCTGAATCTACCTCTTGATTTCATCGTTCTCCAGAATGGAGCGCTGATAGATTGGTCCACTGGGTAGGGGCACATCTGGGGTTAGATCGATGGAGTGCTTGACCTGAAAATGCAGATGAACCCCTGCGGGGGAGGTGATGATGTCCTCGTACTCCTCCACTACCTTGTCCATCTGTAGTTGTCGTGCGGAGGGGCCCTGTCTGGAGGTCGTGGCCACAATCTTCTTCTTTCCTTGAGGCCATATCATCAGGAAAACAAATTTCCCAGTTTTGGAAATGAGCTTACTACATCGTTTTGCAGTAACCAAAGAGATGGCAGTAGGTAGTGATACCTCCAGTATCCTATACAACTTATTTCCCAAAGTAACAATAACAACATGGGGCCTTGATTCATACACAACATGTCGCTTCCACAAGTATGGTTGTCCTAATAATACATCACAAAATTCAACGAGAGCAATGTCACACAATACCTCATCCGTGAAGGGCTTGATGTTGTATGGAAGGTGGCACTGCTAGCTCACGCGAAGATCCTGTCCTTGATGAAGGCACCCAATGGTGTACAATTGTGGATGTGTTGTGGTCGGTAAGCCCAGCCGCTTCATGACCTCTGCCGAAATGAGGTACTTTTGGCTCCTGCTGTCAACAATTAACTGTAGTGGGGATCCCTTTACCCACATCTGGGAGTGGAAGAGACGCTCCTCCTCCTCTGGATCTTCAGGTTCCTCCTTCTAGATCTTCATGGTGGCAACAGTGGCATTGGGCTCCGCATCGATAATCTGCGTCCCTTTGTCATTCCCCTTGTTAGGTTCTGACTCAGAGTCAGAACATGCATCTGATTCTAAAATCTTTAGCTCAGCTACCAGTGACTGCTTGGCCCGACACTCACTTGTGTTGTGAGTGGAGTTCTTATGGAACTCACGCCACTTTCTTGTGTCCTTTTTCGGCTTCGCGGCACTGTTCTTTACTTACAGCTTTGGCAGGTTTTCTTGGGCCGCCCTGCCTTGGCTTTGTCCTTTATTCTACGGTTTGGGGGCACCTTTCCCTTGCTTTGGATTCACAGATGCAAAGTCTCGCTTCTTCTGTTTAAACTTTTGCTTGATCTTGACGACATATTGGTATGCGATGCCGAGCGAGGAGATTTTTAGGAATTCTATTTCTTCCTGGATGTACTTGTGTAGGCAGCCACGGTATTTGAGTACAAAATGCTGCTCCGAATCCTTGATACCGACCTTTGTGCGAAGGGTATGGAAAATATTGGTAAACTTCGGCACATCTTGGTCCCTTCCCTACCGTAGTGTGGTCCACTTTATGTATTGATCCTCATAGCTTCCGATAGGGTAGTACTACTCCTTGATGGCATCCTAGAATGAATTCGATGTGGGTGTGGCTGAAAATAGTGAGCATGTACTTTCATCCTTCTGCTAGCAGTAGGTTTCCCACTAGTCCTTGACGTGGGGAGCTGCTTTGAGAAGAGCGAAAATAATCTTTTCCTGATTGGAATAATCATGAATAGAAAAATAACCCTCTAACAGATTTAACCATTTATCGACGACATTTGCATCTATCTGACCCTTGAATAAGGGGATTTCAAAATTAACTTGTACCTTAAACAGTGTGACGTTTCCAGAGTAGCTATTGGAAGTTGATGTGTCGCCCCTAGGTAGCTGCTGAAGGATCTACGAAAAGCTGTCCATCATCGTGTTCCTTTGACGCTCGAGGGCTTCTTCGAGCAAGATTTTGATAGGATCTCCTACCCCATGGGAAGTTGTCGAGATTTGCGAGGCTGGTCTTGCAAAGGTTCAACCAATTCAAGCCCTAACTCCTTATATCCCGACCTCGTTGGGGACATGCAAAGAAAAACAGAGAAAAAGCAGACCGCTCTGATACCACTAATCCGGATTTAAATAAGAACGCAACAAATTACAGAGATAACCATAAACATAGAGATGCAACGGAAATAATACTTCATTTCATTAATGTGAAATACTGAAATATGCTTATAAACAGAAATGGAAATAAACCAGCTAGGGCGATGTTAGCTTACCTCTAAGAAGAGATGTGGCAGCTACATGCCTCTCAACTGTGTTACAACAAGGCTCGAAGGCCTATTTATTGTTGAGAAACAATGGAAAACCCTAAACATCTAAAAACCTAACCCTAGAAGATGAAACGCCAAACTGTGGGCCCCGTTTGGGTAAATTCGTACATCAACTTCCCAGGGTCGTAACTTTGGCATACGATCTCCATTTGACGTGCACAATATCTTGTTAAAATATCTATCCGAGAAATACAACTTTGGGAAGAGAAACATTGATCCATGGACTGATGTTGCTCCTAGTTTTCCCAAAAAACATCGTTTAGGGCCTCAAAACGGCTCTGGAAGTTCAGGACCCGAAAAACTGCTAAAAATAGTAAACTGTGCTACAATTAAGGAAACTGAAAAGTTGAAAGAAACAATGGTGCGGGTCCAAGTGGACTTGGTGGGTGGCCACCAATATCTACCTGGATCACTTTCCCCCTCTGTTCTCCTTTGTGAATGCATTTAACTATGCTGCAGCGAGTCAACCCTTAGCCAAGACTCCTATCCACAATAGCATTGTGTGATTTGACTCCTCATCAAGGCACCCCCTTCCCCCACGTCTAGATCATCGATCCGCAATTTGAAACACCATAGAGCCATGGAAAATCTTCCCCTACATCTCTTCGTCAACATAAACCACGCTCGTTTGAGTGCCGAGACATTGATATGATAGGGTCACATCAAAGGAGACATTGATCTGATAGGGCTGCATTAGATGATAAATTGATCTGATAGGGCCACTATGAAAGGCTAAGCAAAAAAATGGTAATGTGGGTTCTTCATGCCTCAAAATTGTTTAGTTCGGCTTCAAAACTCCTATGTAGGTTCTCCTTCTCACATAATTAGTTCATGTTATTATTTAGTTATTTTTATTAGCTTTTATCTCTTGCATTTCATGTCTCTTTTATAATGATTGTTGGTGATATTTTCTAAGTTATTTATAGATCTGGAAATAGGATTGTTTTTAGCTTGTCAACTACATCTGGAGCACCTTCATTTTAGTACAACAATTCCCTTCTTTTCACACCTTGAGCTTCATGCATCCAACACATAAGACAAGGCACATGTATGCTTTCTCTTTAGCCACAAGTTTAACATCTCAACTCTAAATTTGGGAGAAAATGGGGTTGAGATTTCTCCTTTAAATATTTAAATATATTCATAAGGTATGTTGCTACCCAAGACAACACCTAGCCATTAGAGCCAACATTCTACTGAGTGTTGGTTTGTTCTGTCTTTGAGTTTCCATGCAAGTTTGTTGGTTATATTTACAGTTGCAGATATCCTGCGACACAAATTTGTATGAAGGAGTCTTTCCCAGGGTTTCACACTAGAAATTTTACATTTGAGACCATTCATTAGGTGGTTGTATCAAAAACCTTGGAAATTAATGAGGTTGATCACTAATTGTTTGTGTAAATGCCTCTACCAATATATCTCTATTTTATGCCACAACCTTACTTAATATGAATGTTGTTTTCTTGTATTCACATTCGCAAGCTGGGTATGCTATTACAAAGGATGAGGACTAATGAATGGGGAGAAATAGAAAGCATGTACAAATCTTGTTCAATTTCTACTTCATGAAAATTTTCATTTTCTTATCGTTTTCATATCAAAAAATCTATTAAAAAATCATCCTAAAAGGGATGTGAATATCCAATGAAATCATGAACGTTAGGAGAATCATGGTGTTGAGGATCGATATCATATGTGGAGTATGCTATCATAACATCATAGAACCATAATTATGAATTTCCAATCCAAGATACACACCATCAAGGCTTCAAGTCAACGGAAATGAACTACTACATTCCAAAGATTGATATGAGGAAGTTTGATCGTAACTAATCATAAGACGATGTTCATATGCATAACTAATCATAAGAAAAGCTTGGATAAGAAAGAGCTCTTTACTCTGAAATAAAATATTGTTTCTTGAGAGTGGTCCACATAGTTATGCTTGGAAGGGATTTATATGACCAACAAATTTGTATGATGGAAATACAAGAGAAATGGTTCAAGGCCACAATAATTTTTATTTTCTTGCAAATATTTTCTATATGCATTGTTTCCTTTAGCTGGCAACCTTTCTTTTCTCTTAGTGGCATTTCTTCTTGCTTTATTATGTTAGGTCCCTATAATACTAGTGATTCCCCCATTACTATTGTCATTGTAGCCCTTATTGTTATTGTTGTTCCCTTATTATCCCCATATTGTTATTATCGTGCCCCATAGAAGCCCACAATTGTTATTGTTGTGCCCTTATATTATTATTGTTATGTCGGCTTTGATTATATTGTGACCCCTTAGACTCCTATATATAGAAATGAGGTTTTGTCATTTGTATCATCCAAGAATTGTTAATTTTTGTAATGTAAAGGGTGTTTCCCCATCGAAGAGGCTAATTCTGAAGTCGTTGATCTATCTTTTCTATATTTTTGTGAGCTGGATTCTTAACATTTGGTATCAGAGCTTTGGATTCTAGGGTTTCACTGCTCCAAACAGGTCATTGTGGAATTTTCGCTATAATGTTTTCTCTACAAAGTTTCAAAAGCTAAAAAAAAACCCATTTGAGTTGAAATAATTTTGAACCTCGAGGTCCAAATTTCAGGTCTTGTCACACTATATTGTCGGAGATATGATCTGAGGAAGTTAGGGTTTTTGCAGACTCTCGAATTACATTCCAAACAGGTGACGTTGGGAAAATCGTCATACCTTTCTCTCTAAGCATCAAATTTAAATTTCGTAAGAAGTTATAGAAAGAGGAAGGACTGTAGTTTTCTATGTATCTTTTTCATATCCAAAGGTCAAAATAGTGACACATAGCACGTCGTACAAGTTCGCTCTATGAAAAATTATATAATCAGGTCATCTTGGGATATTGGACATAACGCTTTCTTAGAGAATCGAATTTTGATAAGACTGGTGGCATTGGAAAGAGGACTCAGAGAGATACCACAGGAAGGAATATCAGACCTTGGAGATCCACAATTATAGAGATACAATAGATTAAATATCAAGCTTCTACAAAGTGAAAAGAGGTGTGTAGTATTTTTAAAATTTTACATAAGTTTGGGTTGAAAAATTAGTTTGAATTTCAAAAGGCATAGTGACGCATAATTATCATTAATTGATGCCCCAAAGAAAGAAAATGGAAACACCTAGTAAGCAAATTGAAATCTCTAGCATGAATCATGAAGAATAGGAAGAAATGCAACATGATATATCAAAATTACGAGACCAAGTGCAAAAAAAATCACTCTCACAAAAGGTAACATAAGCTAAGCTTGATGGTTGAAAGAAAGGCGTGGAAGCTAAGATAAATGGCGTGGAAGCTAAGATGAATGGTGTGGAAGCTAAGATGGATGGCGTGGAAGCTAATATGGATGGCATGGAATCTAAGATGAATGGCATGGACACTAAAATGGATGGTATAGAAGAAAAACTGAAAGGCGACATGGAAGATTTGAAGATAGATTTGACTAAGTTGCTACACGGAATTCTTGCTAATGGTGAAAGGGTAGTAAAGGAAACTCATGATGAGAACAAAAGAAATGTTAATCATGATTTCATAGACTCTAATGCTGGATTGAAGACCCACCATGTTCCAAAGATCGATATGAGGAAGTTTGATGGCAAGGATCCCGTAACATGGATACTACAGATGGAGAAATATTCCAATCTTCATAATGTGCAAAAAACACAAAAGGTACACATTGCAACTTTATATTTGGAACCAAATCAGTTTGTATGGTATTGATGGCTTTTCTCTCATAAACAAATTGTCACTTGGTCAAATTTTACGGAAGAAATGATAGCACATTATGAGGATACAAAAAGAAACACTTTTTTTAGCCAATTGATAAACCTCAAACAAAAGGGTTCAATGATGGAGCACATTGAGGACTTCCAAAAATTGAATATAAGGGTAAAAGATATTGTAGAGGAGCATAGGATTTATGGGTTCATAGGGAATTTAAAGGTTAACATCCAACATGAGGTTCGCCTTTGGGAACCTGACTCATTGGAGAAGGAATTCAGGTTGGCAAGAAAAATGGAAAGCAAAATTAACAAGCAATCCTACCGCTCACAACTATAAGCATGGAAGTGTTGTTTCCCCTAGCCTTCCACAACCTACAAGGTTGACACCCCAAAAATTGGAAGAAAAAACAGAAAAAGGGCTTAGTTACAGTTGTGATAGAAAATACACTAAAGGTCATAAGTGTGCTAAGAAGAAATTATTTTACATAGATTGTGAAGAGGAGGAAGAAAAGGAAAAAGAAACGTCAAAAGAAGAGGATATACACCAGGAACAAACCCTAGGGAAAGAAGAAATGAATCTGACCATATCTTGTAATGCATTAGCCAGAATTACCACTCCTCAAACTATCAAGATAGAAGGACATATCAAGAAGAAAAAGTTAATAGTGTTGATTGATTCAGGCAGTACCCATAATTATATTCATTGTAAGATAGCCAAGGAATTGAATTGCTTCCTATATCCAGCACCAGAGTGTCAAGTGATGGTTGCAAGTGGAGGAACCATAAATTGCTTTGGGAAGTGCCATAACATCAAGCTATCTATGGGAGAATATGTATTGAATAGCCCAATGCTTTCCATTCCAATGGGTGGTGCTGATGTTGTACTAGCAGTCCATTGGCTACAACCCTTGGGTACAATAGCTTTTAATTTTCAAGAATTTTTTATGAAATTTGTTTCGAAAGAAAAGGAATTTTAATTAAGAGGTATCGTAGGGAAACCAAGAAAAATAATCAGCTCTAATGGAATGACAAAGCTTCTAAATAAAGAATAATGAGGCGTAATTGCACAATTATGTTTGTTATAGGTTCCCACATCGAAATCATCTATTTCTCCATCATAGAAAATTTTAGGGGCGAATGTTCGCCCTTTGGCGAAATTAAGGGGTTTTAGATTTTTAGTGGGCGAATATTTTGTATCATAGTACATTTTTACAAATCACCTCAAATAGCCCACCTTATTTTAAGGGAGAGGGTAAAAAAGGTAAATTTAGCCCTTGAAATTAGGAGTTACAACCTTCCATTCGCCCATTTTCAATAATAGGTTTTATTTAAGTGAATCCATTCACCCATTTTCAAGAATAGGTTTTATTTAAATGAATCCTATGGCCAAAGGCCCAAATACCATATTTATAAAAGAGGTATGGTAAATTAATAAAAATATAAATAAATGAGAGGTATGGTAAATAAATAAAACATTTTTTATATTTACTCAATAAGTCACCTTATATACATGCAAGGGTGTAAACAAAAAAATATAAGTAAAGTGGAGGTATGGTAAATAAATAAAACGTTTTTTTATACTTACTCAAAATGTATGGTAAATAATAAAAATATAAATAAACTAGACGTATGGTAAATAAATAAAACCTCTTTTTATATTTAGTCCATAACCCTCGTTCTATTTATGAAGGCTCAAGAAAGATGTTTTATTTAAGTGAATCCTATGGGCCAAATACTATATTTGTAAAAGAGGTATGGTAAATTAACAAAAATATAAATAAACGAGAGGTATAGTAAACAAATAAAACATTTTTTTATATTTACTCCATAGGTCACTTATATTTACGGACACTCAAAAAATGCATTATATTTAGGTGAAACCTATGGGCAAAATACTATGGGACAAATACCATGGACTAGATTGTTATTAATACCATGCAAAAAAACATTAACCCTAATATTAGTATTAATAAAAATAAAAACGACACATGGTATTGACCCATGGTATTCACCAAAATGGCACATGGTATTGACCCATGGTATTGACCCGGAATGTAGCCTATTTAAATGGGGGAATTAAACCAGCATAGCTCCATCTTTACTTTGGATCTACTAACTCCCGAGAGGTATCAAATATCATGATATGCAAACTAGCATAGAGTGAAAAAATATTTGATCAGAGTAAAAATGGATGTTGTAATTTAATGTATGTTAAACATTTTAGCTTGGTTAAAATAAAAA
>APFE031273048.1:0-25843 GCA_000404065.3 Pinus taeda | reverse complement strand
TTCTCTAAATATGCAATTAAAACAAAGGCAAACAAGTGTTTTAGGCCTACCTTGGGTCCAATGCAAGTTTGTGGAAGCCTCGCTCCCTTGCTCCAAATGAGCTTCCTTGAAGTGTATTTCTGCAAACACAAACAAGCAAACCAAATTAAATAGCACCTGAAAAGCCAATATCATAAAGCATATTCATCATAATGATCAAGGAGATTATGAAACAAACCACATAAGACAATTTGTTGAGAAAAATAAATCTGATTGTATTAATTCAAATGAAGAAGAACTTTACAACCTGTGCCTTGATGCTGTACAAGCTCCTCCTAGGGTCCGACAAGAAGTTTCCTCTACTTTGACAAGTTTCACTCACTTCCCAATGAAACCAAAAGGTATGTGATCTCTCCTCTCAAGTTTAACTAGGAAGTCCCAATTCCATCAGCATTTACCCTCAAAATGTTCAGCTTCTAACCTCTCCAGCAACTGACCCAATGCCTTAATTTATAGTGCAATGGAGGGAAGTTACTAGGTCCTCCTTCAAAGGGATAAAGCCCTCCTTCAAAGGGATATCTCCTCCTATCAAGGGATTATCTCCTTCTCTTTTGGGATGCATGAAGCACCTTGGAGCGAACAATCCACGTCAAAATTCCTTCTAGAATTATCTAGAATTAACCCAAAGTGAATTTTTTAGAATAAACTTGCACCTTTTTGACTTTTACAGGGGTACACACCCACCCCTTAACAAACAGAGCATGCAGGTACGCAGGTAACATGAACAAAGGGTGCGGGCCCGCAGGCAAAAGTGAGAGAAAATGTGGAACCAGAGTTTTATTGATTTTTAATGTCTTTCTCTCATTTGTAAAGCTTGACATGAAGAGCTAAGGTCTGAGACTTGCTTAGGAGGACAGTGTAAGTGATGATAGACCCATACTGACTGCAAATAGTCATGGTGACGATACTTTTGTGTAACAATTCTAGGACGCGTTGTGTTGTTGTGGCAAGGAGGAATTCAGTGAGGATTGGGTGCGAAGCCATTTCTACAGTATGGTATGCCCCTAGCCTAACTCTTGGGCCAACCCACCTCTATTGCTCATAGGTAATTTTTCATGGTCAGTATCTAAATTTTTTTAGTGTATGGTTTGTAGTGTTGGGTTTTGGCCCCTCCATAGGCACTACCATGTGTTTGGTGCTTGTTGCGGTCTATGGGAAGTGTTTTGTGTATGGATTCAGTGTTTGCTTCAGTGTTTGCTTCATTCTATTGGTTTTTGGCCCCTTCGCATGCACTTTTGTGAGCTGGGTGTTTGTTGCTTCCTATGGAAAACATCCTGTAGAGTTGGGTTGGCAGCTTGAGGAGAGTTTTTCCCTAGGGCCTCGGTGTTGTGGTCATGAATGCAATCCGAGGTGGGGGCTATGGGTGATTGGGTCTCGTTAAATGTCAGCAAAATTGGTGGGTGCGAAGGGGTCGTGCTTGGGGCTAGGGTGGTTTTGTGGTCAATTGGCATTTTTGTTGTGTAGGTATTGGGGTTGGCCTTTTAGAAATGTTCTCGGCTAGGAACGACGTGTTGTTAGTCCTTGTCAACTTGGGGTGAGTTGGAAGTTAGGGGTGTGAGGATGTGACAAAGGGGTTGTGTGCGTAGGGGTGAAGGCCCTCAGAGCGAGGGAGCGAGGCATCCCATGGACCAGAGGGATATAGAGGAGGTTTACCAGCAGTAGGTTCAGTCTCTAGGTCAAGTTGACCTCCTCCCTCCATTTGACTCGATTGAGGCATAGTTGTGCCAAATCATTATGATGGTGGAGCAGTTAGCTCAGGCTCGCCACAATGAATGTAATGAGTTGATTTACTTCATGAATGATTTACAACATAACCAATGGCACATGATGGATAGACTAACCTCTCTTCGACGTGGACATAAGCAAATTTAGGACAGATAGGACCAGTTCGAAAGGAGATTGGCACATATGGAAGCATATTACCCAAGACCTTTCATCAGCCTCATCCACATGGGAACGAATGGGATGCCCCTAGTCCAGGTAATATCTTTGATTAGATATGGTGATTAGATGTTTTTGGTGTTAGGACTCTTTTGCATTTGTGGGCAGCTTGTATGAAATATTTTAGTTTCCTTTTATTTTTATCCTTCTATTTGTGCTTCTATCTTATGGCCAGCAAGTCTCGTAGGAATGAGGTCAGGATTATTTTGCATGTCAACTTATCACAATGTAATCCTTTGAAGAATTAATAGAAAATTTTGACTTACAAAACAAAAAGGTTAAGATGGATAATTTTAATAAATTTTGATGTGTAATAATTTTGTGATTTAATATATTGATGATTGGAATGGATCTTGAGTTAAGATTCATCTCGTGAAGTATAAATGAGGATTTATTTGTAATCAAATATATGGATTGATGATATATAAAGTAATATGAATAACATATAAGAATCACATTGTTAAATTTGTGCAGCATTGTAGTTGTAGGTGTACCATTGTGGTTGTTATGATAATATGGCAGGTAATGCTCATTATTTTGGTTTTTTCATATTATCCGTTGCACGTATTCTACTATATTTGTTCCACGTCATTTTTAACTAGAATACAAATCATATTCATAAAGGTTGTGTTGTGGGTATAGAAATTACATCAAAATGAGGCAATTTCAAGGAATAATCTATGCATAAGATGCTTCTCCAACTATCCATCATAGCAAAAAATCAGGCTTCCCTTATTATAGTTCCATTATATCTAGTGGTATAGATTTTCCAAAACAAATTCAAAATTTTTAAACGGTTAAGCATACTAACCATTAGTAGGAGGCAAGGCTAGATATCCATGCTCAGAATCCCTGGATTGTGACTAAATAGGAAGGAACATTGAGATCAGACAAAATCGAAAATCGATCTTCATGTTCCTAACATTGTTGTTGGAAGAAGAACACTCCAATAATTGTTGGCTAAGATTAAATTGCAAGCCTTCAAACTACTGACAGAGTTTTACCAATTCATCCTCGATTTTCTACAACAATGTTTTCTTATCTATCAACATTTCCATGGTGGATGTTACACTAGATACAAGTTGATTATATTCTAACAACAAGGCAGTGATATCTTATTGAACTTGGTTCACCATATGCATCTTCTTGTCTCTAACTTTACATGACATGATGGAAAATCCAGAGAAACTCAGGCATTGGCCCCACTCCAACCTTCTCTGCCAAATTGTTAGCAATGATCAATAATTCAAGTCTTTCTTGTAGGGGACTAGGTAGGATGATATCAACTCTTCTTTATTCACAAATACCATCCAACCAATAGTGAAACACCAACAAACTGTCATAATTCCTTTTTTCCCATATTTGAAGACAAGAAAAATTCCACCCTTCCCTACACACCTTGATTGCATAATTGAATACCTTGATGACTGCCTGAGAGGGTTTCTTCCCTTTTGCTTCTAAAATTTCCAACCCACAAACATATGTCCAATTTCTTCCACCAGTATGAGTAGAGACAACCCAAAAAGTCATTGTTCCCAACCAATAGTTCTAATCCAGTGTCTACAAAATCCACAAACCACAATATAAAAAGGTGTCTACAAAGGAAGAAGAGAAACAATACAAATTTACCAAGCATAAGAAGTGTATCTTAGCCCATTTTCAAAGTTCTTATGTCGCATGCCAAGAATAACAAACAACCTACCACTTCCATATCCGCCATCACTTGTAAAAGATAGAGTGATGCCCAACTTCCTAAAGGAGAACATATCATAGCATAGAGTGCATGGATCATCATTAAACATACTTTCCTCTGCAATGATACATGAATTAGAAACCATGAAATTCACCATTCCAATTTTTCCTTGCGTGTAATAAATACAAGCTAGGTACTAAATTCCATACATGAATGGAGGATCCCTTGATAATGACACATCCAACGTATCAAAGGATAACATGATATCATCTCGAATGATATGGATAAGACATGCAATTAGAGAACACCCACAAACGATATGGCCTAGTGGACTATAATAATAAAAACTAATATCCATGTACCATAAACTCACACAGGGATTCTTCAATGATTCATATTGATGATTGTTCCCATGGTCGCACATGAGACTAATTAATTTTTCATGCATATTTTTCTTCCAAGGTGCCACTTGGCACCAAAAAAATTGAGCTAAGATGGATTGAAACTTTAGCCATAAAACCATGAAATGAGATAATAAGACTCTTTATCATTGATGCAGAGTGCCCCTATCACCAAAGAGGAGCCTTTGTAATTCATAGTGTTTGAAACCTTTTTATGTTGATACAAAATGTGATGTGACTTGTTGGGTGTGTGTTATATCCTTTCCATGACTAGCCCCATGTGAAAAGCGGGGGGTTAGAGGGGGGGCAGTAGGCTCCCTTTTGTTGTGCGGGGTGCAGAGGGGAGATCATGGGGGGGTACCAGTCCCGCTTGTTGGGGGGTTTGAGGGGGTGGTAGTATCCCTCTATGGGGTCCAGGGCAACCGCCTGAGAAAAACAAATTGGACCCTATATTAGGTGGGCGGGCCTACCTATGGTTTTGTGTATGGGTTTCGCACATGGTTTTCAGCATAATGGTTTTTTGCCCATGGTATTTTGTAGACCTAGTCAAGGGAACTACGGTTATGTTCTAATCCAACATTAATGGATTGGGGTTTATGAATGTTTCGACATGTATATATATGTGTTGTAACATTGAATGGAATATAATGAAAAATCAATCTGGTAGTCTCGGTTTTGGGATCTAGGGAAAAATATCTATGTATATATGTTTTATGTTTTATGTTTTATGTTCTCCCCATTGTTTATTTTGTGTTTTTTAGAATTCGTATGCAAGTAATTTATGTACATGATTGAAACCTGCATTTTGCATCATAGTTGTTTCATCTTCAATGCGACGTCTTTTCTACTGAGGGGTTTTTCTCGGGCCTATGGTAGACCATGTTTAGTGGGAGATCTATAGGATAGATTCTTGTAGTGAAAGAAGATGGAGATTAGTGGAAATATAGAGATCGATAAATTTAATGGTCATATTTTTGAGTTGTGGAAACTCGAGATGGAGGATCTGCTGGTGGATAAAGATTAGTGGATTGCGGTAGATATGGGTACTAAACCAATGACAGTGTCAACTGAAAATTGGATGAAGTTGGATCAGAAGGCAAAGAGCACAATATGGTTGTGTATCTCGGATTCGGTATTGTTGAATGTATCATGGGAAGCTACGTTGAAGGCTTTGTGGGACAAGCTAGGGACTTTATACCAATCTAAGTCTCTAATGAACAAATTGTTCCTACTGAAAAAAGTTGTATAACCTGACAATGAAGGATGGAGACTCGGTGAGAAAGCATATGAATGCCTTTAATATTGTGGTAAGCCAGTGGCTATCTGTTGATATTAAAATTTTAGATGAAGATAAGTGCATTAGTTTTTTGTGTTCTCTACCAGATTTGTGGGATAGTCTGGTTGTTGCAATAGGTAGCAATACAACTACCTTGAAGTTTGATGAAATAGTATCATCCTTATTGTCGGAGGAGATGAGGCAAAAAAATTAGAGGGCTAGAATGGAGATGCTTTTTCTATATGAGGATGGTCCCATAACAGAAACAAAAATAATTCGTTGAGTGGGAGATCTAAATCTCTAGGGAAACCTGTAAAGGTGTGCTGGAAATGTGGAAAGGAAGGGCACTTTAAAAAGGACTGTAGATCTGAATCTCCTGAGAAAGGAAAGGGATCTGATGATGTTCCTTCTATAGAGGTGAAAACCATATCAGATGAAGCTGGGGATGTGTACTTGGCTTCTTTTTCAACTACACATGTAGATCATGAGGCATGGTTGATTGACTCAGGTGCATCCTTTCACTTCACTCCCCATAGGGATTGGTTCTGCAAGTATGAGAAATATGATGGTGGTGATGTCTTATTAGGAGACGACAGGAAGTCTAGAATCATCAAATGCACAAAATTAAAGTTGAAGTTGCAAAGTGGAAGGATTAGAACACTTCTGGGTGCTCTGCATATTCCTACATTGGCTAGAAATTTGATTTTGTAAGAAATATGGATCATGCAGGTGTAAAAATAGTGTTCGACAAATATACCTGCAAGATGGTTCGGGGAGCACTGGTATTGAGGCGGGGAGTTCGGATTGGAACTCTATACAAGATTTTTGGTAGCATTATTATTGATGGGTGCAACAGTTTGTGGTTTCTGAAAGTGGAGCAAAAAACCTTATGGTCTCTATAGAAAAGACCATGCTATGGAATCAAAGGCTTGGATATATTAGAGATAAGGGCCTTCGAATACTTCATGGTAATGGCATGGTGGAAGGTATGTCTAATTTCTCTCTGGATTTCGATTTCTGTGAACATTGTTTATATGGGAAGTAGAATCAGGTGAGTTTCCCCTCTGGTACTAAGAGGGCGAAAAGGGATATTAGAGCTTGTGCACAGTGATGTGTTTGGACCTGTGTCAATTCCATTATTGGGTAAGTCTATGTATTGTGTATAATTTATATATGATCTCTTAAGGAATACATGGATATATTTCCTTAGGAATAAGTCTTAAGTCTTTGACCTATTTAAAGAATTTAAGGCTCTGGTTGAAAACCAGACAGAGAAGAAGATAAAGGTACCAAGGACAGATAATGGTGGAAAGTTCTGCAAGAAGGAATTTGAAGATTTTTGTAAGAAGTGTGGTATAGCATGGAAGAATATTACTCCATACACACCTCAGCAAAACAAAGTTGCAAAAAGAATGAACAGGATGTTGGTGGAAAAGGCAAGAAGCATGCTCAGTGGTTCCAAGTTAGGAGAGGATTTCTAGGTGGAGGCGGTGGAGACTGCATGTTACCTTGTTAATAGGTCATCTTCATCAACATTAGAGGATAAGTCTCCACATGGGGTATGGACTAGTAAGAAACCCTCTCTTTCACATTTGAGGGTATTTGATTGTGTTGCATATGTGCATGTTCCAAAGTAGAAAACAACCAAGTTAGATATTAAATCTGAAAGGTGCATCTTTATTAGGTATAAGGATGGTTTAAAAGGTTATAAGCTTTAGAACCCAGAAACAACGAATGTTATGTGTAGCCAAGATGTGGTGTTTAGAGAGGTGAAAATGTTATTAAACATGAAGTCCTACCAAAGGAACCTCAGAAGATAGAGTTTGAGCTAAAGGAGCAAGAATCGAACTCTACAACAAAAGAGGAATCAGAAGATGAAGAGCCACAAACTCCGGCTATGAGAAGATCAATTCGAGAAAGAAGGCAGTCAGAAAGGTATAGTACAATTATTTTTTCTGTTCAAATTTTGCTTTATTTGTTATTGATGATAATCCCATAACTGTCAGGGAGGAAGTACATTCAAAGGATGGAAAACTCTGGAAAGAGGCCATGGTTGATGAAATGGCATCTTTGGACAAAAATGAGGCTTGGGATCTAGCGGAGTTGTTGTATGGAAGGAAAGCCATTGGAAGAAAATGGGTGTTTAAGAAGAACATGAATGCAGAAGGCAAGGTGGAGAAATACAAAGCTCAGTTGGTAGAAAAAGGTTATGCCCAGGTGTCGGGATTTTATTTTGGTGATATTTTTTCTCCTGTTGCTAAAGTAGCTTCTATTAGATTACTTTTATATGTTGTTTTTTCTTTTGATTTTGATGTCTAACAGATGGATGTGAAGACATATTTTCTTCACGGGGATCTGGAAGAAGAGATCTACATGAAGCAACCTGAAGGATTTGTGGTGAAGGGAAAGAAATAACTTGTATGCAGGTTAAAAAATCATTGTATGGATTAAAATAGTTATTAAGGATGTGGTATCAGAAATTTGATACATTTATACGGGGACTTGGCTTCACCAGAAGAAAAGAGGATCACTATGTGTATTTTAAATTAATTGGTGACTATGTTATTTATTTGTTCTTGTATGTGGATGATATGTTGTTGATTGGAAATGACAAAGAAATTATCTAGGACTGCTTATCATTCAAAGACAAACCACATTGATGTTCAGTATCACTTTGTGAGGGATATGGTTGATGATAAAAAGGTGTTGCTGGTAAAGGTGGACACTTTGAAGAATGTTGTAGATGAATTGACGAAGTCTGTGAGCACTGAGAAGTTTTCTTGGTGTATATAAACAATGGGCGTTGTAGGGTTGGGCCAATGACCAAGCTCTCTTGTGACCCCCTGTGTGGTAAGAAAACAACAAGTGGGAGAATCTTGGGTGCGTGTTTATTTTCATTGCTAGCCCCACGCACAAAGTGGGGGGTCGATAGCCTCCCCTTCGTTGTACGAAGTACAATGGGGGGGTCATGGGGGGGTGGAAGCCCCCCTCTACTAGGTCTGGGGCAGTGCCTCAGGAATGTTTTTTGGACACTATATTAGGTGGGCGAACCTACCTATGGTTTTGTGCATGGGTTTCACACATGGTTTTGGGCATGATGGTTTTCTACCCATGGTATGTTTTAGATCCGGTCAAGAGAACTACAATTATGTTCTAATCCAGGGTTAATGGGTTGGGGTTTATGAATTCTTCAGCATATATATATATATATATATGTGTGTGTGTGTGTGTGTGTGTGTGTGTGTGTGTGTGTGTGTGTTATAACATTGAAAGGAATATAATGAAAAATCAATCTGGTAGTCCCGGTTCTCTCCATTGTTTATTTTTTGTTTTTTAGAATTCATATGTAGGTAATTTCTATATAGGGTTAAAGCCTACATGACTGAAATGACTAAATATTTTTAAACAAAACTTACATTCCATTGATAATATTTTGAAGATGCAAGTCTTTTGGAAGAGAGACAATAATTAGGTGATGAATAATAATGATGGAAAGGATGGGCAGTTTTCAGGCGTGATCCAACAACAAGTCCTGAATAAGTGCATAAGCCTTGCCTAATTGTTCAGTCTAGATTCTAGTCCCCAAGAATAATTTAATTATGTTGATCCATTGAGGAAAAGAATAACCCCTCATGCTTTTGCTAACCCAATTACCAATTGAAGGGCATGGTGGTGGTATTTGATCCATTTATGTGTGCATGGGTCATGAGATCATTTAATATAACCTCTTTGGGTGCAACCACATGTTCGACCACTACCACAAATGTTCTCATGGCTTCAAGTTACACTCTCATTGAACATATCCCAACTATGAAAAACTCCTTGCTTTCCACCATTGGATCCAGTCCCTTTGGGAAATTTTTATTCCACATCATTAATATTTTTTTATATAGTGTAATTTTTTCCTACTTGTAGAATTAAAAAAATGGTGTTGCACTCTCTCTGTATATCAAATGCAAGGTGTTTTGACCATTAATATTTGTTCTTGTTATTTGGAAAAAAAAAATCAACATCATTAATATTTTTTAATATATTTTCATTTTCCTTACTCAAATTCAAAGCTTGTTAATGTCCTCTTATACCATTTGGAAAAAAATGAAGCTACATAGTGGGGAGTAATATATACTAACATTACGATTGATGCAGAAAATCATGAGAATCCTCGAACGAACATCTACGGCAGGAAGACAGAGGACAGAAAACGCGCAAGGTTTCTGAGAGTCTCAGAGTCTGACCCTAATGGAGGGCCACAGAGGAGGGAGCTCCACTCCCTCCTACAAAGATGCAGTGCCCAGCAGAGACAAGTCACATCTGGGTAATGTCAGAGGTTCTGTGGAGGAAGAAAGAAGGAATATTGAAAAGGAGACAGATGTCCAAGGAAAATAGTAGCTCAAAGGACAAGGAAGAAGAAGACAAAAGCCAAGGAACAAGGGAAAAAAAACAAAAGGGACCTTGCAGACCCAAAACGGAAATCACTCTGAGAGTAGTATTAAATAATCTTGCACTGCAAGAGCACAGGGAACATATGGAGACTTACGCCATAATATGTAAATTCATGGGATTATGGCCCACTGAAAAGGCTTTACAGACATGGATTAAGTATCACTAGAAACCCAAACGAAGCATCGATATTCATCTTGGGTCAAAGGGATTCTTCACCGTGGTGTTCACAAACATTAAAGACAAAGATAGAATATTCGAAGGAGGACCCTACTTTTTTACAGCAGCGAGCCTCTATGTGCGGCCTTGGGTGATGAACTTTGTTCCAGGGCGGGAGACTTTCACATCAGTTCCTGTCTGGGTTAGGCTTTATTCTCTACCTCTAGATTACTGGAAAAATGAATCTCTTGTGGCCATAGGCAACAAACTAGGTCCTTTTTTCAAAGCCTCGGAATCCACTAGAAGGGGTAAATATACTTCCTATGCAAGGATTTGTGTGGAGATGGATCTTTCAGGAGCTCTTCCGGATGAATTTATCTTGGAAGTTTTTGATGAGGAATGGGTGCAAACAGTGTACTATGAGCATATTCCATTTAGATGCCATAAATGCCACGAACATGGACACTTGATCAGAGATTGTCCTCTCAGTAAAGCAGAAGACAAAAGAAAATTGAATACAAAGAAGGACACTGAAACCTTTCAGAAAGTGGCAAGTAGAGGAAAAGGAAGTAAAAGAGAACTAAAGCAGCAACATAATGAGGGGCAAAAGGTCGGTCAGAATAAGTTCCAAGCTCTGGTAGAGATTGAATAAATGCCAAATGAAGACCAATCTATGGAGGAAGGCCCTAACAAAAAGGAGGAGGAAAACTACAACCCAACACAAAATACTAATAATAAGGAAGAAACCATGATGGATGAAACAGAGCTAGAGATGGACCAGGAAATGATCCTGAGTGAAACAGATCTGGAGGATCATGAACTTCAGGAAATTCTAAATAAAGAAAACTTAGATCTGGAAGGTTTTCTGAAGCAGGGAACCATAGTGGGGATAGATTCATTACCTCAAGATGAATGCAATAGAATCCAACAATTGTTTTTTTGGAAAACTCAGGAAAGGGGGTCAGATAAAGTAAAAATCATCGACATGCAGGAATGCAGAGGTGTGAAAACAATGAAATCAGCTCTAGGATTAGCTACCAGAAATGCAGGAAAGAAGAGGGGCAGAAAAAAGCAGAAGGAGATTTTGATGGAGTGTGGAAAGCTGATGATAGACTCAAGTAAGATGAAAGACCTAACTGTTACTCCTTTACAAATCTTTAATTATGAAATTTTACATCTTGGAATTTAAGAGGTCTAGGTAGTAAAATGAAGCAATGAATGCTCAGTTTTAGAATGAAACAAGATATGTCGGATATGATCTTCATCCAGGAAACAAAGTGTTCCATCCAGAAAATAAAATTAATCCATATAAAATGGCTTAATAGATTTGAGTTTTCAAAAGTTAAAGCAGAGAACACAGCAGGGGGCATTCTCACTCTATGGAACCCCCAAAATTTCAGTGTAGTAGATGCAGAGGCATCCAGAAATTACTTATCAGTAGTCATTCAACTAGTGGGGGTTTCTGAAAACTTCCTGGTCACTAGTGTTTATGGTCCTCAAAGAATAAATGATAAACTCAGATTGCTAGAATCCCTCATTGATCTCAGGAATAGACAGGCTAGTATTCCTTGGATCATGGGAGGGGATTTTAATATGATCAAATCTCTCTCGGAAAATAAATGAGATACAAGAGCATTGAACAAAGACTCATTAGCATTACAATCGTTCACAGATAATATGAAATTGGTTGACTCAGATTCGAGCAATGGCCTTTTTACTTGGAACAACAAGAGAGGAGGGGAAGCACAGGTGGCCTCTAAGTTAAATAGGTGCATGATTTAAAAGGAGCTTATGCTTACAGATAATGAAATTACAGTGAGAGTTCTTCCCTTCGGAGGTTCAGATCATTGGCCAATTCAATTGGAAATCAAGGGTTTGGATTCTCCCAGGAATAGACCCTTCAGATTCGAGAATATCTAGCTCTCCCGCCTGGATTTCTTGAGTAACATCAGAAGTTGGTTTGAAGACTTGCAATTCCAGGGATCTAAAATGTTTCTCCTTCATAAAAGACTAAAGCACATTAAGTTTAGACTCAAAGAATGGAATAAGAAGGATTTCGGTAACATTTTTGTGGGCAAAAAATCAGTGGAAACCAAAATTCAGGATCTCAACCAGGCAGTGATCAAAGATGGCTTTGACAAAGACAAAAACGAGCAAGCTGATACACTTCATCATGAATGGGAGAACCTATGCAAAACAAGAGGAAATATTTTGGATGCAAAAGTCCAGAGTTCAATGGCTCGGAGAAGGAGAGCGAAATACAAGATTTTTCCATAGATCAACTATGGCTAATAGAGCATTTAACAGAATCTCAGCAATAAAGGATGAGAAGTGGGAGTTTCAGAACACACATAAGGACATTGAAGTGGTGCTTGTTCATAATTTCTGAAAGATATCCCGAGAAAACAATACAGATAAGGAGCAATCCATAAAGGAAATTACAAGATTTATCCCTAAGATGGTGTCCAGAGAGGACAATATTAACCTAAACAAACTAGTAATTGAATAGGAGGTCAGCGAGGTCCTCAAAGACATGCAAAATGGCAAAGCACCAGGCTCGAATGGTTTTAATGTGGATTTCTTCAAAGCTTGTTGGGACATATTCAAATGGGATATTGTGAATGTTATAAAGGATTCCAAGGGTAGTAAAACCATCCTGAAAGCCCTCAACACCTCCTTCATCTCCTTGATTCCCAAACAGGACTCAGCTCAAACAACAGATAAGTACAGACCCATAGTTTCATGCAATGTAGTATACAAGATAATTTCCAAGGTAGTGGCTAACAGACTCAAACCTCTTCTGCCTTCATTAGTGTCGGAGGAACAATCAGGTTATGTGGAGGGCAAAAAACTTTTAAACAAAATTATTCAAGCCCATGAGGTGGTTCACTCTCTCACTAGCAATAAGCAGGCAAGGATGATCATGCAATTGGATATTTCCAAAGCTTATGACAAGGTCAATTGGGTTTACATCAAGAAGGTGCTCACGGCCTTTAGGTTCGATCACAATTGGGTCAGATGGGTTATGTCTCTGGTGACTACTTCCAGCTTTTCAATTTTGGTTAATGGCTCTCCCTCAGAGATCTTCATTCCTTCTAGAGGTCTCAGGCAGGGAGACCCGCTCTCTCCCTTTCTCTTCATCCTTATGATGTAAGGACTTGGGAGGTCTATTAAGCATGCCAAAGCAATGGGAAAAATCAAGGGGTCTTCAATTAACTTAGAATGGTTAGACACTGACGCACCAACAATTTGAAGATGATAACATGTTGCAAGGAATCCCCACAGTCAAAGAAGCTTCAGCCTACAATCAAATCCTTAATGTTTTTGCAATGGAAATAGGTATGGAAGTCAATCTTTCTAAATCAAAATTTTTTTCTTAAACATTAACATTGCTATTCAAAGAAATATCTCAAGAATCCTTGGCTTCCAAAGGGATTCCCTCCCCTCAAAGTATTTGGGAGTTCCTCTCACGGCCAAACCAATGCTCAAAATTATCTGGGAACCTATGCTAAATAAGTTGCAGGACAAAGTTAAAACATGGACCATCAAAGCCTTGAACCTAGCTGGCAGGCTGGTATTGACAAAGGTTGTTTTGCAATCCATCTCGGTTTTCATGTGATCAGCCCTCCCAGTTCCCAAAGGTTTCTTAGAGAAATTCAGGAATATTCAAAGAGATTTCCTATGGGGGAAGGAGGAAACAAGGAAGAAATGCACCCTAGTTTCCTAGGATAAAATCTACAAACCCAAGAGCCATGGGGGTCTAGGCTTAGATGACCAAGAGATTCTTAGTAAAGTGCCAGAAGCCAAGCTTTGGTGGTGATGGGTGCAAGAGCCAAAAGCCCATTGGGCAAGGATCTGGAAAGAAAAATATGCTAGCTCTTGGCACACTAATAATCTCATAAGAATTTCAGGAAACATAAAGGGCTCTTACATCTGGGACAGGGCCTGGGATAATAGAAGCATAGTGCAAAATAACAGTTTCTGGGAAATCAGAGCAGGTGATCTACCACTCTTTTGGGAGGACAAATGGAAACAAGAACCAATGCTGCTAAAAGAGGACTTTTTAAGTCTCAAGCAGGAAACAGATTCCCAAGGGTTAAACAAAGTAAAGGATTTTTGGGATATTTCTCAAACTCAGGGAAAGTGGAGAAGCTGGAGAAGCATTGACTGCAGAGATGACAGCCCCATGAAAATAAAAGCAGAGGCATTGAGAAGCTTACTAAAACAAAGGATGATCTTGGTCACATAGGGGCAAGATCAATTGAGATGGGGTAATAACAATAAAGGTACCTTTAATCTAAAGGAAGCAAAAGGTATTCTCCTTGGGCTTGATTGCAGCGTTCCAGGAAAAACCTGGCAACACCTCTGGAAATACCAAGGGTGGATGAAGATTAAGCTTTTCATGTGGTTGGTTCATCACAACAAAATCTTGACTTGGGAGAATATTAGAAAAGGGGGTGTTTTGGGTCCTTCCAGATGCCATCTTTGTGAAGAGCAGGAGGAGACTATGGAGCACATTCTCAATAGTTGCTCGTACACCACCTGGCAATGGGATTCTTTCTCCAACATTTTCCAACAGACAGATAGGGACAAAGGAAGTATCACTAATACCCTAAACAAGTGGAGAAGGATCTTTTCAGAGTGAATTACTTAATTTGGCCTGGGCTTTCACGCCAAGATTCATTATCTGAAATGTGTGGAAAGAAAGGAATAAAATACTTTTAAAAAGTGAAATGTCCAACCCTCAGCGGCCATATGATTGGATTTTGAATCAAATCAGGGAGACTATCAGTACCACAATTCGCAACATCCCAAATAATCCTCCCTCAGAGATGGAGCTGAGAACTCTCAAGCTTCTAGGAATGTAAGAGATTGTTCCCCAAGGACTAAAAAGAAAGGATATAGCTATGTTTATAGAGAAGGATTTCTGGCAACCTCCACTGAAAAGCTATCTGAAATTCAATATTGATGGTGCCTCAAAAGGCAACCTGGGAATAGCTGGTTTTGGAGGAGTTTTAAGAGATGAAGAGGGTTGTATCATCTTAATCTTCCACAGCCATTTAGGTAGAGCCACCAACAACATGGTGGAATTAATGGCTCTGGAGCAATGTTTAGAGATTCTAATTCAGAACCATAGCCCAAATTTCATTATAGAAGCGAACTCAGAAATAACCATCAACTCTGTAAAAAGAATCTATTGTGGTACTAAATCGGAGAAAGTCTCAAATCACTGGAGACTAATTCAAGTTTATTAAAGAATTCAAGTACACCTTCGGGGACTTTGTACTGTTAGTTTCAATCATGTGCGTCAAAATGCAAATAAGCTAGCGGACATTTTGGCCAACCAAGGTGTGAATAATGCTGATTGCGGGATGGCGAAGAAGTGGTAGGAGATGCCCTAGAACCATTTAAAGGCTCTCTGTGATTAACAAGCTGCAGAGGACAGAGAAGTGGTTCGATATTGAGGAAGGATGTTGAGCACGAATTGATTTTTCCTAGCTAGAGCTTCCATTGCCTCTTAGATTTTAAGTGGAAGGAGGGCAAGCAAAGATAGGCCACTTTTCCCCCGAAGGTAATCAACAGAATTCCCCTGGTTTGTGATGGATTCATGTTAAGTCATTTTCCTTATCAATGCAGACACAGATTCAGAGTCCGTAGTAAGTTCAGGTTAGGCAGGAGGTTTTTTTTTCCAGTTACAGGAATTGTCATCCTTTCCGTTTTCAGGTTGGCAAACCTCGCCTCGACTGGTTTCCTGGTGATCGCGCGTCGCTTGAATGGTAAGTGGTTTTACTTTTTCGATAGTGATTCCATTGAGTATTCAAAACATGGCAGAAGTTTGTTTTGATTACCACCCTTCATCACTTTCTAAAGTCTGGTCGTGTGGGGAGGAGCAATATGGTTCCTGGCCATTAGATCTAGGCGCCCGAATCGATGGTTGGGATGGAGTAGGTTGTTTTTGGGGGGTTGAGGTTTTGATCACCCTTTGGCGTGGTTTGTGTGGTCGGGGGTGACTGTAGTATTCTTATGAGTTGGTTTCCCGCGGATTGGGTGTTGTCCGGGGATGGGTGTGGGGTTTTTGCTTTTGGTAAGGGACTCTTTGACTGAAGTTCTTGTAAATGGACAGATTGGTGTACATTATGTAAATTTAGTTTGAATTAATGAAACAGAAGGATTGGCTCTTGCTTCAGCAAAAAAAAAATATACTAACATTACACTGCATAGATTTATTTCAATTATCCATTTACTAAGCATCCAAAGAGATTAGAGAGAAAACAATATGTAAATTTATTGAATAAAAATCTAAAATGAAAAGTTTTGCTTGAAAAATATTTTCCCTTTTTTAAATTGATTTCCTCAAACTTACAAAGGCATTAATAACAAGAATAATTCATACTCCATTTGGGTGGAGAACTTGGGGAGATTAGGATACAAACCAACCGAATTCCATATGCATTTAAATATGTAATTATATTATCCCATTATAAAATTACTTGCTTTTTTTTATTGAAAAGAAATTTGATTGGAACTATTTTTCCTTCTATTAGAACCTTGCACATGCTTATATTTGTCGAAGCTTTGCACTCTGAAATTATACACACTTTGTTCTATGTGTTTTTGCATGTGGAAATCTAAAAAATAGGATACACATTGTTTTACACCCTTGAATTTTATGTAATCCATTCTTAACCTCGGTCCCAAATATTTTATGTTTTAACTTCTCCTACCAACCCAAAGAATATTTTGCAAATGAATTGAAATTTATCATAATTTTAAAGTAATATATATTACAACATATTAGATAAGAATGTGTTTGTGAAAGAAAACAATAGAATGATGCCAAATATAAGGTAGAGACATTCAATGTGTGCACACACACATTCAATTAGGTCTAGTTTAGGGGATTGCGAGTCAACATTTTATTCTTTTCACTTAGGTTCAAATCTTACTTGTGACATGTTTTCTTTTCATGAGGTGATTTTTAATTGGGGTTCTTTATAAGATAATTATTGGTGGGGTTGGGAAGGTACAACAATATTGATATATGTTTTGCATTTAAATCAAACCTTGTCAACCCCTAACATAATTGTAGCAAGAATTGCAAAAATAAGTGTCATAAACATTAACTAACAAAATTGAAAGTATAAGTAAGCATTGCAAAAAATTAAGTAATCACTTGAGAGAAACACCTTAATTTAGAGGGTGCGTGGCCTTCTATCTCCATTAATCTATAATAAGGAATTACAACGAAAACATGTTTGTGTTTTATTATGAATATCAAATGACATAAGAATAACAAGAGTATGAATTTGTTTAAGTGACTTTAATTGGCGTTAAAAGGTATTATTGTTTATGTGGGTGATCAAAATTTCCTCACGAAAGCCAATATAAATCCAATGTATTCTCATTTCAAAATTTTCATTTTCTTGATATTTCTTGGATTCTTCAACACCTTTCAATCAATGATATCTTGTTAGTACCATATCTATTTCTAGTAGTGAGATTCACATTTACACCTTGTAACACCCACTCAATTTCAAACCTAATTCTTTTGATAATATAGAAAATTTCCTTCAAGTTATGTGAATCTAATTACATATGAAGTGAAAGATTTGAATGATTTTGAACTTTCATCAATTTTTCAAGAATCTCAATTGATTCAAAATTAAACAAAACCATTTGGGGCATCATTCCACCATACATGAAATTTGTGTCAAGGTGGAACTCTAATCATGCCTAAAATTTCTATTAGAATCTTGTCAAATTTTTTTCCAAAAAGAGGATCCTCTTGCTACAAGATTAACTTGTTCCCACAAAATGTGATCAAGGAAGTGACCTTCACTCGAAAATGTGCAACTAGCTTGATATAGAGCTCCTACTTCCTTCACGACTTTCTAACAGAGATAGTAAAAAAAAAAATTTCCCTCATTCAATGTCTCCACTCTATGATTTACTTTAGCATTCCATTCACACATTTAAGGAGTATGGTAATGTCAAAATTTGTGCTCTTTTATATTTTTAGGATATCCTAATATTTGAACTTGGAAAGATATACCCATAATGTACTTGTAAAGACATGGAATAACATATTGTAGTTGTAAATTTTGATTATTTACAAACATGAAATAGCACAATGACTTTTGTTTTTTCTAAACGTAGTTCCTATATTTTTCTCATTGTTTTGTAATTAAAAAGAAACGTATCATTCTCTATGAAAATACTAACTTCAACCAATTACATTATTATTTCATCTTAAAAAGGAATGACTCTTCAATAGCCATGTTTTTTCCACCTCTCTTATGTTTCCTCTCCATATACATCATTGAGAAGGGATATGGAACTAACTCCCACCCCTTCACTTAATCCACAACCTCTTTCAAATCTATGGAAAATGATAATAATAAAAAAAAGGTTAAGTTGAACATGGATAATCTTCTTCTCAATTCATAAAACCAATAGAATAATCCATGTGCCTCATGGCAAAATCAAGTTTTCCCATCAACAAATCCCTAAGGTTTTGTATAAAATGCTCTCATTGGCAATTTTAACAACACTTGGCCAAAATCAAAAGCATTGGAAGCTTGGATGAATCTCCATTGATCCCCTTTGATTCAAGATAATGTCAACCATGCTTACTATGGGAAAGGTTATAATCCTAATTCATTGTGGTTGCAATGTGGGTTTTACATTTATTTATAATCCTATTCAATTCTAGTTCATAAGCTAACACTATCATAGAAAACTTGATTATCAGCGAGCTTGGATTGAAGATTCATGACCATCTAAGCCCATACCCATTACTATGGGTGAATAAGGATAATCAAATTCATTAAATAGTGTCAGATCAAGTTTTCTATAAGTGCATAGTTTATTGATGAAGTGGAGTTAGATGTAGTACACATTGACGTGTGGCGTAGTGTTTGGAAGCCCCTACATATATAGGAGGAATGTGGAACTCATGCAAAGAGAAAACCATTATCATCTAAACAAGGATGAGAAATATTACATCATCAATGCACAAAAATATAAATTGGATATCTCTCTATCTTGAGTTCTAACCAAGCCAAAAATTAGATCAATTCTAGTAAGAAGATGTATTGTTTTTATTATAAAAAAGTCAACAAGGGGAGGAATTGGTTAGAGTAATGGAATACCTATAGGGATGTACTAAATAGTAAAAACATCAACTAGAGGAGTTATTTTAGGTATACAACAAAGTGTTCCAAGATCTTAAAGGGCTGTCACCTAAGAGGAAATTGGAGCACAAGATACAATTGTTGCTTGACTCCTCAATACCAAATATTAAGTTGTATACAAAATGTATTCTAGAAGCATATGAAGTAAAGAATTAATTGCAATAGCTAATGGAGCTAGGATTAATTTGGCCAAGCACTTGATCTTGTGAGTCACCTATCATCACAATATCTAAGAAGGATGGGTCTTGGTGGATGTATATTGACGACAAAGCTTTAAACAAGATCACACTAAATAATTGACACACTCTGTCTAGGATTAGTGATTTTCTAGATTAGTTGCAGCATGCCAAGTACTTCACCAAGTTGGATCTCAAATAGAGGTACCACCAGGTACATGTTAAATAAGAGGACACTTAGAAGACCATATTCAAGACAAGGTTTATATGAATGGTTGGAAATGTAATGCACCAACTACATTTATGTGATTAATGAATGGTGTATTGCTTCCATATCTAGATTCATTTGTAATAATGTATTTAGATGACATATTGGTTTATAGATCTATCTTTGAAGAGCACATATTACATATCGTGTGAGTGTTAGAAACTAAAAAAAAATCATCAATTTGTAATAATGTATTTAGATGACATATTGGTTTATAGATCTATCTTTGAAGAGCACATATTACATATCGTGTAAGTGTTAGAAACTAAAAAAAAATCATCAATTTCTAGCTAACCTCAAGAAATGTGAGTTTGCTCAACAATCATTTATGTATTTGGGATATTGTTGATGTGCATAATTGACCATATGTCAACAAGAGGAAACAACCTAGTCTGAGGTTCTATAAATCTAACCTAAGTTTCTTGGTATGGGTGTCCCTAACAGATTAAATGGCTTCGTTAGCTAAAGAAACCCCCCCCCCCCGCCACGCCCATGAGAAAAAAAGTGTTAAAAGTTCTCAAGGGGTCCTATACTAATATTTACAACTTACTAAAATTTTACAAAATAAGAAATAAACAATTATATACAAAATACATGTTATAAAATCACTAATAATAGCTCTTAAATTGTGAGGAGAAGCCACAAGGGTTAGCACAATTGGTTGAGTCCCATTACTAACGCACCTTGCCATTGGGAGGTCATGGGTTCAATTCTCCTCGACGCCTTGAGGGTTAGGATCAAACAAGTTTGGCTAGGGGGTGTGGTCCCTTCGGGTGGACCTACCTTGATTTTCTTTAAAAAAATGGTGAGGAGTGATATTTAATATAAGCTATAAAGTAATTTAAGAAGAAGTTTAAATTAAAAGAGAGAATAATTATAAGGCTACAAAACAAAATCAATTTCCAATGCGAACAGAAAATAAGAGGTAACAAGATAGAGCACAACCAACTTGTCGGTTCTCTAAACAATGTGAAACAATAAGTTTCATATTATTTTGAATAATTCACACTGAAAAATCACAAAAGAAACAAATGAAAATTACTAATTACCTATCTTGGCCAAAAATAAAAATAGATTAAATGATTGATTTCACTTCCTCCTTGATATAATGATCATTCATTAACTATGAACTAGAGACATCTAATTCATGAAAATGAAGGGCTATGACATAACATCCAAAAAGAAAAATTGTCACTATGTTAATTCTATTTGCAACAGATATATATATGTGGTAGCTTTAACTTATGAAATTCATTCCATAAACTATAACACACATATCACAAAAACTTAAACTAATTCGTGTAAGAAACAATCACAGAAACTAATTTAACCTATATTCAAGCAAAGAGAATTAACAAAGGTAGGAAAGATGAATTAAAATTCAGTGATTAATCCATGTTACACAGTTCAAGGACATAATAGTAATATGACCTCCAATGAAATTTTGAAATAAAATCAAAGAATTATTGAAGGAATAATATATAACAATGAAATATTTGAAGGATGAACAACTATGATTTTGTATTAAAGACATTCAACACAAAACTTACAAAAGTATGATGAAGCACAAATTTCATTGCCTTTATTCATGAAAGTTTCATTATATTCCCCAATATTTCATACTCTATTTATACTATATAGAGTTATGGTAATACAAATCATACTTAATAACCAATGTCTAAAATAAAGGCAAAGTTTCCTCAAAATTAGGAAGTATTGTTTATCGAATAAATTCGATCTCATAGATCATACAATTTTTTTCTTAAAATTGAACAAGTTCCAATAGTTGAATGTAAAAAAAATCTTGTCACGTCAAGACATACTAACTGCATGGATTGAATTTGGCATAATTGGAAACCATATCTTAGTTGCATAACTGTAATGGACACCTGTAAAATATAAGACATATTAAATTATTAACTTCTATCTCTTAAAAGAGTGGCTACAAAATCTTTGATTATGTAGCTACTAATAAAATAAATAAAACAAATTAAATAGATATTCATAACTTAGAAAAGATATCAAAAATTCAAACAAACTTAAGAGAAAATAAATTGAACATCAACGATTTGGCACTGGCAAGATTCTGTAAATATGAAGTAATAATGACATTGACTCCAAAGGATTTGATGATCACTTGTTTTTCATCCAACTCGAGATTTTTGTTCAATTTTGCAACTTGCCTCTCATGTTGCTAAACCATGGATATGTTTTGAATCTTCAGACATTAGTTTTCAAGTTGTAATTCAACAATTTTATGCTTGAGGACTGGTACTACAACATTTTAATTTTCCATCCAAAATCAACTCTTCAAGCATCTATCCAAATTATGTTCATGTTACAGTTATGACCCATGAAATCATCCTTAGACCTAGTCCTGATATTAGCAAGCTAGTAGAAATTAGAATCACACTTGAAATTCTCATCAAACTTGGACTTAGAATTTTTCTCTTCAAGTTTTGGTTTGTCTACAATATCAATTTTAGTAGGAAGAGAAAAACTCGAAACCCTTTTGGATTTATTCCTTTTAACTCGAGCTAATTTTCATGTCAATTGGTTACTTTTAGATTGATTTTGTTTGCTCAAGTTTTCCTCATGATCTATTTTTTAAACCATAGGTTTATGCAGAGGGTTTTAGTTAACACAATGGACTAATAAGTCTGGCTCAGGCTTACATTTTCTAGGTGATACAGGGTCATAATTTTCTCCCCATAGGCCAGTTTTAAATATTTTGGTTATGTTGTGAGAATTGTCAGAGAAGTTTGAGACTAGGAAATCATCAACATCAACTATGGTATTCGTTGGGTTTAGCTCAGATAGTTCACCAAGGTTTTTTGGTGTTGAGTCTTGATAGATTGATGAGACCTCTATTTTGGAAATAACCTTATGAATATCATCAACCTTTTGAGGAATTCTCTCCCTTTTCTTGGCCAATATTTTATCAAATTTACTCCTATGGAGAAAACCCTTCCAACATTCTCCTAATTTATATAGCCTAAATCTGACTTAGATTCAGATTAAACCATAATGGAACAAACTTCTTTCAAGATTTTTTGAAATTCTCGTTGACAAAATTTTGACATTTTGGTAAGACTCTTGTACAAAAAATAAGGGAGATTGAGTTGATGATCGAAGAAAACCATAGGCAGGTGGTGTTATAGACATATTTGGGCACTTCAAACCCAATCTTATATGTCGATAAAATATGGCTCATCAACCCCTAAAAGTGCTATTTCATACCCTAAAAGAACATGGTCATCTAATTATATCATTCCCCAAAAGTTTCACCTGATAAACCATCCAAAAATGGTCTAAACTAAACCATACTGACTGCTCCACTAGCAAGGTGTGATGCATATTGAGTATTACACTAGCCAGGTGTGATGCATATTGTTTGGGCCTTCTATAGGGTGCGATGGGCGAGGATAGACAAATGTCTCAGACAGTTTGCTAGGTGGTTGCTCATGGAATCTTCTAGAAACTTCTCCTATGACACTTTCCTCTCTGAATTCGCCTAGGGATGAGTAAGAGATCCAAGAAATCTCCAAGTGGAACCAATTGTAACAAGTGGAACCAATTGTAACAAGTGGAATGACAATAATCAAAACACCAGAGGTGACTCACACCCTTGCACACACCTATAAATGGATCCCTCATCTAAGAGATTCAGGGGCTGGAATATTCTGAATTGCAAGGAAGTGTTGATAGTTTGTATTTGAAGAAAAGAGCATTGTATTGTTGTTGTGATCTTGCTATTTCATGAGGTGAAGAGGGATTGATGTTGGGAGGATGATGCTGGATCAGACAACTGGGTTGTAATTCTCCCTTCTATTTAATAAAGTTCTTCAAGTTTTCTTCTATATGATTGTGCAATTATGAATGTTATTGTATGTTCATTATATATCTGATTATGTAGTGTTTATGTTATAATAGATTAAGATGATTTGACAGTTCTTTGTTACTGTGTTTCTACAGGTACTCTCCAAGTGGGATAAGTATGGGGAGGAGTTGCAAGCTCTGTCAACGGGGAGAGAGATAAAGCAAGGGATTAAGCGGAAGTTCCATGTTGGTCCCCTCATCTTTCTCTTATCTATTGTGCATAGAAGAAATTGTTGAATTACTTTAAATTGTTGTTTCTAGGGTAGCTTCCAAACCTAGAGGGCTAGTCGATCGAAAAGACACTAGTTTTCCCAGCAACAAATTGGCGAATCTACTGGGGATCGAATAGATGTTTGTTGGTTGTTATTTTTTGTTTTATAAACTATACATAGATCTTGAAGTTAGTCAGGTAGCCTTTGAACTGCTCTTGCTCTGCAATTGCATAGTAGATGAATGTTGCTTCAGTCAATCTCTGGTTTAGTTTATGAATTAAACATTTGAATTACAAGCATTCTAGATGCCCTTTTGGTAGCTCAGTAACCTCTCAAGTCATTCCTCTGTACTTTTCTCTTTACTTTCCATCATGGCTCAGCTTAACTCACTAAAAACAGCTACACATCTGAGCGAAAACCCACTTCAGTTGCGCTCCCTGGCCCATCGCACTGTCTGTCAATATAACCCAGTATGCATCACACCTCCCGAGTGTGTAAAGTGTGATGCATCTATGTTTTTGTGTAGCCTAGGTGCGATGACTGACTGAACCTATTTCCATTCTAGAAATTTGGGGTTTTTGTCCTTGTTTTCAATTTTGTTTAGTTGTTTTGCTACTCATGAACAGTACTTCCTTACTGAAGCCTGTGTGAATCACATAGATCAGCCTCCATAGATTAGGATTAGTAAATGTTTGTTATGTATTTGTCCATCATTTACAATCCTTTGTCGAAAATTTGCTTAAATCGATCTCTTTCTTTGGAACAAAAAGTGTCGTAACTGTCGTTTTGTGTCAAAAAGTGAAGTGTCGTGGATTCTACCTTCCCTGGATAGTTGATCGAACTTTTCGTCATGTATTTGGTTTGATTTGTTTTTATTCGAACTGTCAAAAGCATTTTTTATTCGAAATTGAAAAGTGTGTTACACTGAAATTTGTCACCATGATTATCTGCAGTTAATATGGCTCCATCAATAGTCATATTATCCTCCTTGTCAAGCCTCATACCTCTGCTCTTCATGTCAAACTTCAAAAAAGAGAGAAAGTCATTTAAAAACATGTTTATCTCTGGGTACGCAGGTTCTCTCTACCTTGCCTGCATGTACGCATCCCAAACACACTGTACCTACGTACTTATACGCTCTGTAAGCCAAAGGATGGGTGCGTACCCCTGTAAAGGTCAAAAGGCGTGAGTTTCATCTTTAAAAAGTTACTTGTTGTCACTTCTAGAGCCTTCTAGAAGAGTGTTTGACGTGTATTGAGCGCCTCCAGATGGTTCATGCATCCCTATGATAGAGGAACTTACCCCATCCAAAAGAGGGAGTATCCCATTGATGTTGGAACTGAATAACTTCCTCTAGAACACTATAAATACAGACATTGGGCCAAAGGAGGGGAGGTTAAAAAGCTGAACATTCCAAAGGGTAAATGCTACTGGAATTAGGACTTCCATTGTTAACTTGTGAGGAAAGATTACCATCCTTTCTTGTTGCCATATTGGGAGTGGGTGAGCTTCTCAAAGTAGAGGAAATCTCTTGTTGGACCCTGGGAGGAGCTTGCACAACACCAAGGCTCAGGTTGTAATGGTTCCTTTTTTGTTTCCTTAATACAAATAAGTCCATTCTTCTCAATGATTTGTTGTTAATGAATTATTTCATGTACTCCTTGGTCTATGTGATGAATATGCTTTGTTTTATGAAATATTCAGGTGTTATGTAATCGTTTGCTTTGTTAGTGTATGCAGGTCTTAAAGTGAAGGAGGAGCTCATCTGGTTCAGCAAGGCTGGACTGCTACAACAAGCGTTGGACCTAAGGTAAGATCGGAAAACACTTGGTTCTCATAGAATAATGTATGTTTAGAGAAGGATTGCTCTTGTTTGGTTTTTTTGTCACTAGAGAGTCTTAGACTCCTAGGGAGGTTAGGTTTGTCCGCAAAAATAACTCTTTCCGCATGACAAATTGGCGACTCCACTGGGGAATCCATTGTTGGGTTTGATTTTCCCTTTAATCATTGCTTTGATCTGAAAAGAGTCTTATTTCTTTTGTTTTTTGGTTGTTTAACTCTGTTTTTGGGTGGCTTAGCTTAGGGTCAGTTTAGAACTTAGTTTTTCTTTGTTTTACAGTAGTACGCACCCTCTGAGTTAGACACAGTGCGTACTTGTACGCACT
>APFE031273047.1:169002-189165 GCA_000404065.3 Pinus taeda | reverse complement strand
AAGCCATATGCCTGTTCATACAATAATCCTTGACATCCCTCAATTGGGGGTCTCTAGCCTCTATATAGGCCTCATACATACAATACCATGGGTCATTACCATGGTTCCCTCAATACCATCTATCTAATACCATGGGCCCATTACATTATTACTAACTACTTGTGGTCCCTTACATGATACATGTTAACTACTTTATTTATTACTATGGCCCATCCCATTATTACATTATTCCCTTGGGTACCTCCCTTTGTACCCCATATTATCCCCCCTAGCTATATTACATTCCACCCCCCTTAACATGTTTCGTCCCCGAAACATGGAAGAAAAAAAATAATAAGATCTACTCAAAAGAGTAGTCCACTGGTACCATGCACGTGCATCTAGCCATCCATGACAAAGGTGAACCCTCTATCTCGCTGGTGCCTCACTTGCTTGAGATGGAAGTTGACCTTGGCAGCTCTTCTGTGTTGATGTGTAGTAGGTGGATCTTCGCTCCTCTCTATCTATCATGTGGGGGTTGTTGTCCTTGTCGCTAATTGGTTGTCATCTTGTTGGTTGTTTTCTTGCAAGGTGATGTGGGTGATGATATGTTGAATTTTTAACGCACAGTGTCTTTTTCTTTAATTCACCCCTTACTGGAGCCGGACTGTTATTTGGTGCATGTTGTGGTGCCTGCTGTGGTGTCTTATCTTCCAATATTACTTCAACCATTGAGCCCTCATCTGATGTATCAGCACCTGTAACTTTTTCTGCTTCAACCTCTGTTTGTGTTTGATTGTCGATCATCAAAGGCTCATCATATGATATGTCAATCCTTGGAACATCTTCTGCTTCAACCTCTGTGGACTCTACCTGCTTATTGATGTAAATATCTTGTAATGTAATTTTCTTCTTTTTATACCAGAGCTTCAGGAATTTCTTCTGCACATTAATATTTATAGTACCCACTGATTCCATCCAAGGGTATCCCAAAACAACATCCTCATTAGCCATATTTGAAGCATAAAAATCAGAATGCAATACATACTTGTCCATAGAAATCTTCAAATCTTTATAAAATTGCACTTGCTCATTATTAACCTATGTGTGTTCCATGTGTTTTGCTCGCACTTGTAATTTTTTTGCCAAATTGACATTTATGAGATTTTGCTTGCAACTAGGATTTATAGACACAATGATCTTCTCCTTCTGAATCAATCCATGAACCTACAATAAGGATATACCGGTAGGAAATAACCCCACATGTTTCTCCTTATCTTGTTTTCTAGCATGAGACCATTTTTCTAAAAGAAGTTCTTCTAGTTTTTCATGAGGACGTTGCTCCACTGAATTGTCAAGTGAGTCCCACCATTTAGCAGCCTCATCTTTTAGATTAAATAGCAGGCAACTTGTCCAAAATTGTTTGCATTGAGATTTGTGATATTCTATAAATTCTTCAATAGTAGGACCCTTATCGTTCCCTATAAAAAATTCCTTGGTGGAAGCCATGAAGGTTTGGAAAAAATTCACGTACTTGGCTAAAATTTGAAATGGCTACAATTCCATCAATATTGCTCAGAATCCCTATTATGACCTGTTTTTTGAAATGGAACAACCATTCTACATCTTCCCATGTGGTACAAATCCTGATCTAGGCACTGGAATTTCAGATCCACGCTGCAACTGTCCCGCCGTCACAAAAACATTTCTGAAAAAAAGCGTTGATTTTAAATCAGCGATATCTCCCTCATCTGGACTCTGATTCGACTGATTTATTTATTTATTTTAAATTGGGTATTTTTTCACAAATAATTCATATCTGCAATTAGATTCTACATATTTTGCACTAGAACATATAGATTTGCGCCGCAAACTTGCTGCCCCAAAAAATGTCTCCAACAACACTGATTTTTAAATCAACGAGATCTCCTTCATCCAGACTCCGATTCAGAGAATTTTTTTTTTTAAATCGGGTATTTTTTCACAAAAAAGCCATATCTGCAATTAGATTCTGCATATTTTGTACCAGGAAGTACAAATATGCACCACAAACTCGCTGCCCTGAAAAAATGTCTGGAACACCACTAATTTTTAGATCAACGATATCTCCTTCATCTGGACTCTGATTTGGCCGATTGTTTTTTTGAACTTGGGTATTTTTTCACAAATAATCCAGATCTACAATTATATAGTGCATACTTTTCCCTAAAACGTATAGATCTGATCTGCAAACTCGCCACCCCAGAAAGTTCCTGCAAAAAATAATAAAAAAATTCTCCACTTTTGCCCAAGAAAGTGCTCTGATACTACTTGTTATATATCTGAATTGAAAATATATGAAAATAATACCAATATACCCCATAACTACAAATAATCACCAAAAATAATAAGATTCGAATATAGATAGAAATGCTTCTTTATTGATCAAACCCTTAAGGTAGGGAAACACCATACATTCACTACTTAAGGAAGGAGAGCACTCCACAAGCCATATGCCGGTTCATACAATAATCCTTGACATCCCTCAATGGAGAGTCTCTAGCCTCTATATAGGCCTCATACATACAATATCATGGGTCATTACCATGGTTCACTCAATACCATCTATCTAATGCCATGGGCCCATTACATTATTACTAACTACTTGTGGTCCCTTACATGATACGAGTTAACCACCTTATTTATTACTATGGCCCATCACATTATTACATTATACCCTTGGGTACCTCGTTTTGTACCCCATATTATCCCCCCTAGGTATATTACACTCTCCCATGATAAGAGGTACCATCTCCCCTTCATCAAAGCTATATAAGCCCCTCCTTTCCCAATATGAACTAGTTTTTCGATGTATTTTTAGTCTTAGTATTTTTGGAGCTTGAATAACCAGTAAGATATTATAGCTTGTAGCTCTCTAGTTTATGTTTGAGGGAGAATAGTGTGTTTGGTTTTGTTTGAGACTAAAGGAAAGAATCCTTAAAACTTCCATTGTTGGGACTATCCATGAGATGTTAGTGGAGGTGTGGGAACCCGGATATGTTGGAGGAGACTAGCAATGTCAAGGCATTGGTTGTAATCTCTGTCTGAACTTATATTAATACAACTATTGATTGATTTCCTACATTGAAGTGTTACCTTAAATTTGATGGCTTAATATTCCTTGACCTTTTAAGTAGGTTGAATGCAATTTGTATGCTATCATGTTTGTTGTTGTTGTTTGCTTGGTTGTTTCAGGTATTCAAAGGAAGGAAACAAAAGATAGCTGAAGTAAGAAAGTAGGATCATCATCAAGCAGATTAACGTTTTAAGAGTTAGGCCCTTTTATTTGATTCTAGCTTAAGGAAGTTTTCCATAGATTGTTTGTTTGTGGCTAGACCCACTCTCTCAAGCTAGGGGAATTGTCTTTGTCCACATTGAGAATTTACCTGCACCACAAATTGGCGACCATACTAGGGAACCAATCCTTCTATTTGATCGATTGTCATTTCATGGTTTTGTGTGAAATTTTCTAGTATCACCATTTCCATTTAGTTTTCTCAGCTTTGCCTGGTTTGCTACTCTGAGTCTGAAAGTTACAGTGGCAGGTCTAGTTTTGGCCTTTGAAAATTTTTATTATTTTTCTTGAATCCCTCGATCAGTGCTCTTTTTGGCCAAACAGTCGTGCCCATCAGGCCTATCAGCACTAGTTGTATTCTGGCCAGTCGTGCCAGTCATGCCAACCAACACTTGTTGTTAGTTAGGCAGTCACACCGATTCCTATAAGTGAAGATTAGGGTTTCTCCTGGATCATAACCAATGTGTCTTGCCCTCTTAATTTCTACCTCTTAACTCATTTTTCATGTGTTCTCCCTGATTGGAAAGCTTCATTGTCTTGGTTTATGTGATTATCTAGTTTTCCTTCTTTTACTTGATTTTTTTATTCTTTGGATGGTTTGTGGCCCTAGGGCATCTAGGTCATCATCCATTTAGCTGTTTGTGTGTTTATCAAGTCAAGTTGTTGGTAGCTGCTCCATGCATTTTTTGTTTTTTAGTCCTTTTATTGCTTTGATTTCAATTAAACAAGTTTTAAAGGTTTCATTTGTCCGTCTCTTGATTAAGCGTCTCTTTTTGGGCATATATTAAATTGCTTGTCTTGTTCTTGATTGAATCATTGCATCACTGGTTTGGAAGGAATTTTGTTTTTGTGCTTTCCATTTGATTGATGTTTATTGTTTTGAACATTTTTCATATAAGTGTTTGTGAAAGATTCATGTTATCATTCCATTTAAAATTGCATAATTCTAGTTTGCTAAGTCAATATGTTACATTAGCTAGCATCATTGAAGACTAGAGTCACATCATCATTTGTATTCGAAAAGAAATGAATTCTCTCTACCATTAAAAGGACTAGTTTAAGTGCATTTGATAGGAAGATTCAGTGTATTTTGGAGATTTACTAGTGAAATATTTTATTCTTTGATTGTTGCATTGATTGTGTGTTATCAATCTCTCAATTAGTGTTAACTTTCATCGAAGACAAAGATTTCCTTTCTCATATAGCTGCATGTAGGAGTTTCTTCAGTTGACAGCGATAAGGCCTTGTAATTGAAACCTAATTCAAGATCAACTGTTAAAATATATTCAATTAACCTAAGGAAACATTGAAACTTAACACTTATATTTAGAGGTCTAGGCTACATACTTGTTCTGACATCTTCAAACCTAGCAGCTGTCGTTCTCTTCGGCACTAGACAGCGCTAGTACAAACTTCTGCTCCTCGTACCATCGAGTATATAAAGGGAGATCCCACTCGGTATGCAATCCTTTATCCGTTGGAAGCCGAGTCTGCTGTCTTGTAAACGTGATACACCAAACACAACATTTAGGGAGATTGCCTGCCTGTACTTCTCAATTCACCGAGGGGTATTCTAAAATTCATGGTTACTTGGTAATCCTTTTTCCTAGATCATTTAGAGTAGTAATTTTTGTCTTTTTGACTCTTTAAATTTAAAAGATCATGGACTTATATTACAAGAATATGCTATCCATGTCAAGCTTATGTAAAAATAATTGGGGTAGTCGCCAGAAATGGTGAGGGAAAATTGGAAGTATTTCATCATTTGTATTCACTTGAGGCAGCTTGTCGGGTTTTTGGACATCCTCACTCTATTGCTTGCCTCCGTGGGTTTTGGGTTATCCATTTTAATCTTCTGATATGATCTCTGGCACATCACCATGACCTTTGATCCTATGATGTCAAATGTTGCCAAACTCCGGAGTCATGTCATCCATATATTCAAGAGAATTCATCCTACCTGTACATTGTCTGATCATCTTGGATTACTCTCATTCATTGTGTTCCTATTTTGTGTCGATGATGAAGGATTCATTATGACCTTCCTTCGGTGGATCGCTTCCTGTCGACTTCAGCTCATTATCCAAGAAGTTGATCTAGAAACTTCTTTCCAGTACCTTAGAGCTTTCATGCCTTAATGGACCCGCAAACAAAGGTTCATCTTTCCTGAGACCAAATGACTAGGGCAACACCACGAATCATCCCTAATGATCTTGCGTTCCTTTCTTTCCATAGAAAATAAAGGAAAGGTAGGGATGACAGGTTGAAACTAGCATTTTGTACCCAAAACAAACACGCTGCCAAGCTACAATAGCTCATGCATGCTCTTCCAGGTCATTAAATCCACGAAGACTACTTTATGAAAGGGAGAAGCAACTAGAAGATAGTAAGCTCTGGAATTCACTATCACTGAATAGAAAGGGAGAACAAAGAGGCAATGAAGCACGTGAGTGTAATTCCTTTATTCAAGCAAGAAGGCTAGTTAGGCTAAGGGATTATCTACTTGCATCTAATGATGCGTCGCAGGAGGAGGGTCTGCACTCTCTCAACTGAAGCCTAGACTCTAGCAAACCAAGTCGCGTGGGGGTCTAGAGAATGTGAGTTCTAAGCTTAAGCGCCTAGTTCTTCGCACTCGATGACAGGTTCTTATTATTGGCCTTTGATCAAATGATTTCATGATTTTTTGACTTCAGCTCCTTATTCACACCTTGTGAATTGTGCTGCTAGTACCTTGAGAGCCATTGACATTATTGGTGGTTTCTCTCATTCTTGTTAACGATTCACATCATTGACCAGTAATCAAGAAACTTTGTAACATGTTCGACTTCAACACATTTATTCACATATTATAATTTTTACTTTGATCGGGTTGTGTTGGAGCACAAGACCCTGGGCTTAGATTACAAAAGTCCAGGTTGCGAGGAGTAATGAGTCATTCATGATTATATACATAATCCTTTAGACAGATGGATGTGCCCATGTCGTGGATCTGTTTTATATGATCCCTCTGGTCGGATGGCTGCGTCCATGCTGAGGATCCATGCACATGATATTTTTCTTGATGGATAGTTGCGCCTATACCATGGATTCATGTATTTTTATATGCCTTTCATATTTATCGTGCGTGACTCTCAGATTTTAGATATGTACATGTATGCTTGCTTACAGTTTTTCCAACGATGGACTTTGGTTCCCCATATCTACTTGTAAAGCATTTCACCCCTCACTCTAGTTCGGCCTTCACGCTTTAGGGGTCATCCATTACACAACATTTTGTCACTGTCCCTGTACTCCCCATTCCACAATGTCGGAGGACCTCTACAGTGACCCTCATGGGGTTTCCCATCATGAAGAAACTCCCATTATGTCCTTCTTCATGAGCAAAACATTTCCCTTTTGCGTCATTTCCCAAGAATCTTCCTTTTACCCCAGTTTACAAGACCGTCATTAATGACCAATTCATCCCCCGCGTCGATCTGTAGAGTTTAACACTGGGACTAGCGCCACTAGCGAGCCTTGTCTCAGTCTCACCAATCCTCTTTTAGCACGTTTTTTAAATATGGAGTTGAAGCTTCCAGGTCTAGAAGCTTCGTAGCGGAAGTCCGGTAAATGGTTGGGCTAGATGGAGCCGGGGATGTCAGTTTGGGTTCCTTTCCCCTATTAGGATGGAACAAACCCAAGAGATAAGGCCTCTCCCATGATAAGAGGAAGCATCTTCCCTCCATCAAAGCTATATAAACCCCTCCTTTCCCAAGCTGAACTAGTTTTCGGATGTAGTTTTAGTCTTAGTATTTTGAAGCTTGAATAACCAGTAAGATATTATAGCTTGTAGCTCTTTAGTTTATGTTTAAGGGAGAATAGTGTGTTTGGTTTGGTTTGAGACTATAGGAATAAGCCTTAAAACTTCCATTGTTGGGTTATCCATGAGATGCTAATGGAGGTGTGGGAACCCGGATATGTCAGAGGAGACCAGCAACGTCAAGGCATTGGGTGTAATCTCTTTTTGAACTTATATGAATACAAATATTGATTGATTTCCTACATTAAAGTGTTATCTTACATTTGATGGCATAATATTCCTCGGCCTTTTAAGTAGGCTGAATGAAATTTGTATGCTATCACATTTGTTGTTGTTGTTTGTTTGCTTGTTTCAGGTATTCGAAGGAAGGAAACAAAATATAGTTGGAGTAAGAAAGCAGGATCATGATCAAGCGGAGTAACGTTCTAAGAGGTAGGCCCTCTTATTTGATTCTAGCTTAAGTTTTTCATAGATCGTTTGTTTGTGGCTAGACCCACTCTCTCAGGCTAGAGGAATTGTCTTTGTCCACATTGAGAATTTACCTGCAGCACTCTAAACTGATCTTTTCCTTCAATGCATCAAAGGAATTTTTTCTATTTGCCTCCCCACTAAAAACCCTTTTTCACACTAGTCAATGCATGCAAGGGAGCTTCTATAGAAGAAACATTAGTAATGAATTTACTCTAATATTGGGTTCCTCCCAAAAAACTTCTTACCTCAGTAACTGTCTTGGGCCTTGGCTAATTCAAAATGGCATCAACCTTGGAGGGATTTATTTTCAACTCACATCCTCCAACAATATGACCCAAGTAAACTAAAGAAGTTTTTCCAAACTCACACTTTGACATTTTCAAATACAATTGTTCTTTCTTTAAGACATCAAGTACTTTACTGACATCCATGACATGTTCATCACGAATATAAGTATATTATAACAAACTCATCAATGAATGGCCTCAACATATCATTCATCACACACATGAAGGTAGCAGGGGCATTACATAAACCAAAAGGCATAACTAGCCATTCAAACAAAACTCATTTTGTCTTGAATGCCATCTTCCAAATGGCTCCTTCAAAAATTATAATTTGATGGTAGCCACTCCTTAAGTCCATCTTAGTAAAATACTTTGCATCTTTCAATTGATCAAGTAAATCATCTATTCTAGGTAGTGGGTAATGTTCTTTATTGTAATCTTGTTCAATGCATGGAAGTCCACACAAATGCGCCATGTTCCATCCTTCTTTGGAACCAAAACAATAAATGACCCATATGGCGAAGAACTTGGCCTAATGATCCCTTTATCCAACAACTCTTGAATTTTCTTTTTGTTTCTATACTTTCCATCATTGACATCCTATACATGCTAATGTTATGAAGAGGATAAGCTTGCAGCAACTGTATTCCATGTTGGATTCCTCTCTTGGGAGGAAACCATTTCAGTTCTTGAAACATATCATCATATCGGTTAACAACATCAACCAATTTAGATTTCAATCTTAAGTCACAACCTTGAAAAACTTCATTATCAATATCATTCTTGGGTTTGATCATTAGAAGCACAAAATTCTTGCTAGAATTCACTATTGTTTTCATCTTCCTTGCATTTTAAAAGTGAAATATTTAGTTTCTTGCTATGGGATCTTATAATGTATTATACTCCATCTTTGAACAAATGGTATTTGTTTTCATGTCTATGGAAGATAGATTTTCTATCATAGAGATATGGGCTGCCCAAAACTATACACATATGTTTAATGACACAACATCAAGTTCCACATCATCTATGAAATTTGCAATAATGGTAAATTTCTATCTACACTTTATAGTTACTTTCAATTGTGCATTTTCCTGCACCCATCCTAATGGATATGGCTTATGATGTGGAATGGTTTCCAAGTTTAAATTTTTGAAATTTTTTTTAGAGATGAGATTGGCTTGAGAACCACTATAAAAAAAGAGTATCAATTTTTCTATGTTTTGAGATTACCCTTATGTTTCTATCCTCTTATTTTCATTTGGAGTTTCATTGTGTAATTTTGAAGTACTAGTGCTAGCAATGGATTATTTTCCTTTCGTACCCATGGATTTAATTTTAGTTTCATCACCCAAATCGGATCCCAAATCCTATTGAGTGGTTGCAGAAGTCTTTTGTTTTCCCTTATTCTTTAATTTATTTGTTTTCATCTCAAGATGAAGCTTCCAATAATGAGCTTCATCATGACCCTCTTTGGAACAATGTTTGCATGTTATTTTCTCTCCTTCCTTCTTAATGGATGCACTTTTCTTTCCTTTCCCTTTGAAACCCTTTTATTTTCCTTTACCCTTAAATGGCTTTTTCCTACCCTCTTCTGGAATATTTTTCCCTCTTGCTTCTTGATGGTGGCTCGCACACAATCCTCATCTAAACTAGTGGGATTAAACATAAAGATAGTATGCATTAGATAGTTGTGTAAACTCCCTATATACTTCAGCAATGCGTCTTGTGATTCCAAATCTACACCTAACATTAGATACCTTCTTCTAAATTCTTGGGTGTAATATTTTACATTTTTACCTTTAATTTGTCTAAAGTTATGCAATTTCGTGATGGCTTTCTACATATGTGCTAGAGGGTAAAATTGTGTTTTAATTGTAGCAATGAAATTAGACCAAGAGATTGAGATCCTACCCTGTTTTTTTATCTCTTCTTGTGTCTTGGCTTCCCACCATACTAGTGAAGCACCCTCTATTCTCAAGGAAGCTAGTTGAACCTTTGTGTCATCATCTTGAAGGTTTTGAATTCTTCAATAGACCTCCAACTAATGAACCCAATTGTCAAGCTTCTATGCATTCACTTCACCATTATACATAGGTAACTCAAATTTCATATCAAGTTTTAACAAGGGTGTTTTACCAATTCCTTTTGGGGTATGTTGATGAGTATGAGTAATGGTTGTATTAGTGGAAGAGGATGAATATTCCTATGAAGATGAAGATGATGGTGGATATGGTGGAGGTTTACCTCCATTTCCATTACCTCCTCCTCCTGAAGAACCTTCGCCTTTGGATGATTGGATCTTTCACCCTGCAGTGTTATATTCCTCTCTTCATAGAGGAGTTTCACCAAATCTTTCATGTCAAATAAAGCCTTCCTAAACACCTTCTCATCCTTTGACATATTCACAGACTCTCCTTCATGTGAAATTCTTTTTGAAGCTTCAACTACAATTTGAGGTAGAACAGGTGGTAGAGATTGTGGAAAACTTTCTCTCCTTCTCCTTAACCCAACTTCACGACCTTCAACTAGTTTTCCTTCTCCTGTCTTGAGATTTAACCTTGTAAGAATCACATTCACTTGAAAATAGTTAAACCCTTCTTGCACAAAAAAACCAAGAGATTTGATACCAAACTTGATCTGAATGGGAAAATTACTTTTGCTATGCTAAATTCCTCTTCAGAATATGTAAAACTGCTTAAGGATTCATGAGGTTAATTGCAAGTTTTACCAGGCATTTTTGAGCGTTTTTATGTAGATTTGTTTTAAAAATTAACATAAACAAATGACTGAACAACAACATACAATAGACAAGAACATCACTAAATCAATATCACAATAGAAGATGATGAAGGAGTTCACCCCGCCTAGGCTATGCCTCCTTAGTCCAACCTACAATGGCTTAGCCCTCTTTATTATGCTCAAAAGTGTGAATACATCAGTTTACAATGCTCAAACAGCTCTGAAACTTGCTCCAATGTCTCCAGAATACCAAAAAATGCCTATCTAGCCTCTTCCTACTCCTGAATTGGTCAAAAGTTGAAGAATTTATGGCTTCCCCTAGCTCTTGCACTAATTGCTCTACAATTTCCCCAAAATCTGGCACCATCCTAGAAATTTTCCCTAATTTCCACTAACTGGGCGTTGACTCTGCCAAATTCTAGGTGAATTTGTTGGATGGATTAAATACCCAATGCTGCCTTATTTCCGAAAATCGGGTCACACAGGGGGGGCACATGCTCGGGGCTAAGGCCAATGGTCCGCCCCTGTCAGTCGGACCCCACTCTGCTCCGCCCGTGTTTCTATTGGGTAGAATGTTCCTAGGGACTAACCACCTATGCCTGGCTCCTTTTCTAAATGGTGCAAACCTTAGAGTTTAAATATAATCCGCATATCAATATATAACAAGAAATATAGTGCCACGTTGGTAACTTGCAAGGTTTGTTGGATGGAGATCTGTTGTTCAACCCCCACCCAGTCCATTTCACCCTTAACAAGATTTTTTGTGGCCCTTGAGCTATCACATGGAGGCCCTTGGATGGGCCACGTGGTAGTTTGTGGTTGGCCACCAACCGACCAACCAACCAATGAGCATCACCCAAATCAACACCAATGAAATCATGCCAGTTGGCACCATTTAATTCGTCAGAGGAAAATAGTCATATGCACAGTCACCTTGCCACATAGGCATGTCTAGTTAGTGCCATGTCAGCAAATTGACTACTAATTGGGCTGCTTTCATATTCTTTTTTAAATTCACCTGTTTAGGAAAAAGAACATAACATGTTTCTCGGGGCATACAGAATCCATTTTGCATGAAATGAGTTGCGCCGGATTTAGGACAACGAGCACGATGTAGTTGTTTACGTTCCACACTGATCCGACAACTTTTAATTTTAAGCAAATTTTTGAGCACTTGATCATTTGCCTTGTAAACACTAGCGGTTAGCATATAAAGTTAATTATCTCTAGAAACACATTAGAATAGCGATTAAGATGTCATAATAAGACTAATGTACCTTAATAAAAAAATTCATTCAAATAAAGAAAATAGTTACTATATTGAGGTGAAAATGGGAATACGATATGAAAATGGATCTTAGACATATTTTGGAAAGATACCAGATTGGTTGCTCGTCATCTCTCCCTAGTTAAAATTGTTTTATGTTCCTATGCAACCAATAGTCAATCTAATTCTTAGAAATAGTAGTATTCATGGTGGTTATTGATGCTATAATTCACCTCCCCTAACTCATGAGCATATTATTAGTCCTTCCTTTCCTTAATTTCCCTCCAGCAGATAAGCTCTTCTCTTTTAGTCATATTATAGTCTTTCTGATAATTAGCAGAAGGAAAGTAAATCTTTGGATGCTAAAGTTTGAGACCAACATAATGATTCCCACAACTTTCTATACACCTGATATGTCATTTTAATCTCTTAATGGCTACTGCAAAAAAGCAAAGGTTGAAGGGATATCTTTTGCTCATGTCCTTTATGGCTTGTCCGCAACATTTAGCACACCCTTTCAAATTATTTGTTTCAATACTTCAATCTATGTCCTACAATTTTCAATGGATTCTTACCTATTTCGGGCCATACATTTTGCATGTATAGGGGATTTTACCCATATGGAATGTATCAAGAGGACATCTTGGGATTTGTAATACTCTCATATAACTAGAAATTACACTTATAATTTCTTACAACCACATAATGGGAAATTGTCCAATTAGTGTGGTTACTCAAGAAAGATGCAAAGGCTCACAATTGAACATCCCCTACAAAATGGTTAGGGTTCGAAACAAGGTCATGATACAACATAATGTTGTGTTGTTAGAGCTTGCACAATAGATTTATCTCCTCATTGGATCATATGTAACAGGCCCCCATGAATTTATTTGGAGAGGTTATTTCGTAGAACTTGGAGGTCATGACACCCTTTATTTAGATCATGAATTACAAGTAAATATTGTACACAAGAAAAGGGATACACAATTAAATATTGTCTCCACTAATAGTCCAAGTTGGATATTCTCAACCTCCATTTTATCCATTATCTTAGGGTGGAATGTGTATATTTAAAAACATAATGATAAAGAAAAAGAGGGTTAAAGGAGTTTAATAAGCTAAGACAAACTAGTTTGAGCCTACTTAATGAGCTTCGGAAAATATTTAAAATAGCTTTTAAACCATGCCTATCTTTATATATATATAGTATATATATATTATATATATAATCCTTGAAACAAGCCTTCTTTAAACCTAAAATTTGAAATATTTGATTGATCTACGAGGATGGGGTGATGTTCAACTTTTCATAACTTCTTAAATCACTTATCAATTCACACTCAAAATCATGTGACTAGAGTGTTGTTATTACATCATTAATGACTTGTTACCATTGTAAATGCTAACCAACTATCAAAGATCAAATTATGCAAAGAAGTCCTGTGAAGCTTATAAATTAAGTTTGTCTACTCGAGTAGTTTTCATGGATCCTTGGATGTGTCAACCCAGTCTTCGAGGTGGTGCTGTAGGAATATCCACCTCTCAAAAGTGGTAGCTATTCGGTTGGAACTCAGTGGATTACCACTTTGACTATCTGGCCGCGAAAGTGAGAAATGAGATCCTTCACTTAGAAGCCAAGAATTTGGCAATCATATATATTTCTCCGATACTGAAATTAGTGGCAACACCTTTAGGTGGACTCCATATCCTGTAAAATTTCGCAAAAGGATACTTCATTTTCTCCACACAATGGCTCTGCATTGTCAACTAGAAACATTGCTCCACATGGTCATTCGTGACAAGAAAGTTGATCACTATCAGTTATTTGTAGGACAAGAGGAGATTAAAGGATCGTCAATGACATCAAGTACAATTTGGATGACATTGTCACCAGATTAACGTGGGTGGAACATTATTTGGTGTCTGACTCAGACTCACAACCTCATACCCCAATTGTTATCAATGCACCAGTCAAAGCTCCACCACAAGGAAACTCCAATTCTCTCTCTCCAATCATCATAATAAACTAATAGTCTTCTCTAGCACTTGACTCCTCATTTTTGTATATGATATATCTACTTCTCTTACAGTTGTATGGCTTTTATTATGTCTCAGTATGTTAAATGTGCACATTGTTTTGTTTGAATGCCCAACACACACCAATGCATGTAATTACTAATGAGCTATGTCATTTAAATGTTGGTCAGTTTTTCTTGTTGTCTCTTTTGGACAAAATTGGGATTATGGGAATATGGTTTCTTTAGTATAGTTTTTTATGGGTTTCCACAAAGTTTTTGGGAAGAAAAAGCTATTAATGTAATCTCAGTTGCTTCGTAATATAAATATATTTCTAAATCTTACCAAAAAAAGGTTATAAATTTGTGTTTAATAGAGTCCTCTTTTTCTTGATATAATCTACAAACCATCTAGGGAGGTGAGAATTATGATGAATCCACAGTTTGATGTAGACTCAGAGAGATCTCCATCTTAACATAAGATTTTGATTAATTTTTATTTTATAAATATGGGCCTTGATGTGAAAAAATGGGGATGTGGTACATTGGTCTAGTTAGTGCATTAGGTTGATAATTATCATAATTTTCAATGTATTAGTCTAGTTAAATTTCAACCCTGAGATAAGAACATATATGTGCAAGCTTTTAAATCTATATTTTAATATGTTTTATATAATTAGTTATTTTTAATGGGTAGTAATTATATTAAAAAGAGATTACATTATAATTAAAGAGACTTCATATATATATATAATTATATATATATATATATATATATATATATAATATATAATATTTATATATATATATATATTTATATATCTATATATATATATATATATATATATATTATATTATATATTTATATTTATATATATATTATATAGATATAGATATACACACACACACTATAAATAGATAATTAATTTCAAATTTAAAAATTAAATATATTTTATATTATATTTTTGCACCCAGAGGTTCTTTAGAGCCTATTGTCCGGGGGAGATATTTTCACGTAACATTCTCTCTCTCTCTCTCTCTCTCTCTCTCTCTCTCTCTCTTTATATATATATGTATGTATGTATGTATGTATGTATGTATGTATGTACATGTATGTTGGATAATTAATGAAAAATAAAGAATAATAGTGAATATGTCAGCTCAATTAAACTTTTTAACAAGAAGTGACATATATACAACAATATTATCGATCATGAAAGAAAATTAAGTGTGAACAAAATTCATGAAAACAAATGAGCGTAAGGTTCCTTAATCCAAGGAGTATTTGTGCCAGGAGCTTCAATTAAGGTATATTTATTCTTTAAAAATTAAAAAATATGATCTGTAACCTATAGTAATGAAATAAGATTATTTATCTGTAAATTTTGCCTCCCTTCACATTGAGACAATAACGTCACCCAACTATAAAACTTTCCAACACCCCCATTCCTCATTCTCTATTTTGATCCTTCATGGGGAATTGCATAGAAAATATTAGATTAGGTTTTGTCTATAATGTAGAAAATCTTATAAGATACTTTGTCAAAACTTGAAACTAATTCAACAGATGTCAAACTCACATGTAAAATGTTGCATGAAATTGGAATACTTATAAAATAAAATTCCAACTCTTGTTATATGCAAAATATTGCAAAAAAAATTGGGTTACTAACAAAACTAGAATGTTGGTGTGAGATAAAATTTATCAATGTAAAAAATAATTAGTATTTCATATACGTATACTAAGTAAATTGATATTGTGCATAAAAACATTTTTGTGTGAGTTAAATTTCTCAAAGTTAAAAATAATAAGTATTTTTGATATATAAACGAACATATATCCATCTTAACATTGGATATAGAAAGTGACGAGAGGGATCAAACATCTTAAGATACAAAAAGATGCAAAACTTAATAATAAATTAAGAGATTTTATCCCTCTCGGTGCCTAGTAGATTCGAAGTTAGGATAGATTTATGCTGGTTTGTTTTTAAATTTCCCCAAGGTAGATATAAAATTAATGGATCTAAGCCCTATCTTTATATGTGGGAAATCGATTTTATGAGTGGGCTCGACCCTCCCCATGGGTGGTGTCTAACATTCAAGGCCTCACATGGATATTATGTATTATGGTGCGGCTTGGGAAGTGGGTTGTTGTTGCATGAAAACCAATTTTTCTATTGTTCTCTCTTGTAATCCTCATAGTTAGTATGGAGGGTTGTAGGAAATGAGGTATTTATCATGTAACAAGGTGGTAGATATCATCATTTGCTAGCACAGTAAATTTAAATGGGCATCCTAGTGGCCAATTTCCTTGTTATGGAATATTAGATGGTGTTCCACTCTTTCTTTTAGATCTAGTTGAGGTATTACTGGCCTAGTTTCATTGCCATATTTTAAGCTATTTCTATGTCCTATTTCTTTATTGGCAATTCAAAAATTTAATATTGAATCTTCTTCATTGATTTTTTTGCAATTCCTTTCATATTTTTCTTAGTTTCTAAATCTAGGTTGAGGGAAGAGCTCAATTGGCTTCTATGTGCCCCTAAGAATTTTGGTTGTTTCCATGTCTTTTTGATCTGGTGTTGAAGTGGTTCTCTCCACTAGCTATGGGTATTGTCCTTTAAGTATGAGTGTTCTTCTTTTGATTTCTACAAATTCACCATTTGCTTAGGTGTCTCCTTGGTTTTTGGGCATTTTTCTAGTTTTGTCTTGATATTCCTATTGACTTCAAGTCCTTAATAATTAAAAATGGGTGTCACTCTCTCACCTCAAAGTTTCAAGGGATCTTGGGTGTTATTTTTAGTCTCTACCTCCTATGGAATTCCATCTTGTCTTCTCCTTCTCCTTGAAGATCTCTTTGGATTATTTGGTAGGGTGGGAGTAGTTTTGTGTCTATTTGTTATTATTTTTTCAATCCTTTGTGACCTTTCCTTATCTATTTTTTGGGCTCTCCATTGCGGCGTGACTTCTAATTTTCAAGTGGGGAGATTGGTTGTTTTTTGTGTGGCCTCTTAGTCAATATGGTGCAATGAAAACCATCCTTGGGAAGGAGCAAGAAAATAATTGGGCAACCATCCTTGTATGTGTGCATCTAGATGGAGGTTACATGATCCATGGCAAGATACTATGATTATATCCCAATGGAAATTCACTTCATCATTTTAGACATGAAGGAGGAAGTGCATTTTAGTCAAATATTTTTCCTATATTGGCATGTGGAGAGAGAAACTTGTATCTGGATTCTACAACTAGAAATACTATATGTTGCTATAACCATTACATGTAAAAAAATTACCTTTATTGGAAAATAAAAAAATATCTTGGAATAGGCTCTAGATAATTACTCAAAGACTCGGAGAGAATACTAGTTTTCATTGATGATATTTTGCAAAAGGTATAGAAATTAGATGAAAATGTCTCAACTCTAGTTAAAAGGTTATTTAACCTCCACTCCACCAAATGTGGATAGAGAGAATACTAGTTTTCATTGATGAGATTTTGCAAAAGGTATAGAAATTAGATGGAAATGTCTCAACTCTAGTTAAAAGGTTATTTGACCTCCACTCCACTAGATGTGGATATTGATACTTATCCCCCCACATAACTGGAGTCTCCTTCAAGTTGATATGGTCTATAGAAAAACATTTTGTTTAATTTCTATTATCCATAAGGCCGATTATTCTTCTAGATATAATAGGACTCTACAAATCATCAACATGCTAGTTTATTATGGTTTAAATTGTATCAAGAACACAATTATTAGTTTTTTTTGGCATAGAGTCTCAAGTCTTCAAATCATTTCTATTGGTTTGATTTCCCTTGTAACAAACCAATAGTAATTCATGGGACACTATATACTTCATTTTTATGATAATATAAAATGTTTAACCTTGCCCCACATATATATATATATTATATATATTATAAATTTCTTAAAAACACCATCAAAATAAAATACATAACATTTTAAAAATACTAAGAAAATAAAAAAATATAATATTACTCTTTCTTCTTTTCATTTATTTATTTATAAATATATGCGTGTGTGGGGGATTAAAACACAATTTAAGAAAAAATAATTTTTAAAATACTGAGAATAAAAAAATTAATATATATATATATATATAAATAGTATATATATATATAATATATATTAGATATATATATATATAGATTAAGTAAATTATAAATACAAAATGAAATTAAAAGCAAAACCTTATAAACATTAAAATTGATCTTTGTAATGGTAATTCATTAATTAAAATTAATGATAACTATTATAATTAACTATACTAATTTTTAGTTTTCTTAATTATCATACTTCTTTTATAACCTACAACCTAAATATTAAAGGAAATATTCTCTTCCATATCTTCTTAATTGAAACACACTTTTCACCCATTGAAGACATAGTTATGACTAGGTGCCTTATGTATAAGAATAAGTTATACAACATGGATGCCAAGAGGTTTCCTAAAACGTCTTCTAAGTCAAGAAAAAGTCAAACCTTCAGCTCAGAAGGAGGTGGCATAAGAATGCTCATCTTGGTTGGACTATTAGGGAATAAAAGAGGATACCATCTTGGAGAATCTAGATAATATTAAAAATATATTATTTTTAAATTTGAGGGGAAAAAATATGATATTATAAGGAGGTGATCAACCTCAATATGGAAAACTGAAATTATCTTTCTCTTAATGAAAAGGAAAATCGATCTCACCTTCCTCAAGTGGTGCCACGATTCTTGCATCATTCCTACTTGTTATCATACCAAGGTCAAATAAATTTTCCACATACTTTTGTTTCCTAATGATGAACCTCATTCTAGGTTTGAAACATCAATTTAAAAATCAACTTGAATGGGATGGATCCGGAAAATGAATTACAACTAATGAATAGGCCCAAAAATCTTAAATGTGAAATCATTACCCTATACAGAAGGGAAAAAATGAATGAAATTCACTCTTTAGAATGAATTAGATTGCTCATAATGAAAACGAAAATGGACCTCACCTTCCTCAAGTGCTACAGGGATTCCTACATCATCCCTACTTTCTATCATACCAAGGTCAAATCATTTTTCCATGTATTTTTGTTTCCTGATGATGAACTTCAGTCATAGATTCGAAATGCCGATTTAAAAAACAACTTCAATGGGATGGATCCGTAAAATAAATTACAACTAATGGACAAGCCAATAAATATTAAATATAAAATCATTACCCTATATGTAAGGGACAAAATGAATGAAATTCTCTCTTTAGAATGAATTACATTGCTTATAATGAATTGATCGCACCTTCCTCAAGTGCTACGGGGATTCTTGCATCATTCCTACTTTTTATCATACAAAGGTCAAATTATTTTTCCACGTAGTCTTGTTTCTTGATGATGAACCTTAGTTGTAGGTTTGAAACTTCGATTTAAAAATCAACTTGAATGGGATGGATCCCGAAAATCAACTACAACTAATGAACAGACCTAGAAATCTTAAATTTGAAATCATTACCCTATACAGAAGGGGCAAAATGATTGAAATTCGCCCTTTAAAATGAATTAGATTGCTCGTAATGAAAAGGAAAATTGATCTCACCTTCCTCAAGCACTGGAGGGATTCATTCATCATTCTACTTTTTATCATACCAAGGTCAAATCAGTTTTCCACATACTTCAGTTTTTCACATACTTTTGTTTCCTAATAATGAATCTCGGTCATAGGTTTGAAACTTCAATTTAAAAATAAGATTTAATAGGATGGAGCGAGAAAATCAATTACAATTAATGAACATGCACAAAAATATTAAATCATATAATATATATAATATATATATAATATAATATTATAATATATAATATATATATATAATATATATCTATATATATATATATATATTATATTAATAATAATATATAATATATATATATATATATATATATATATAATATATTATGTAATTAAATGTATTATAAATTAATTAATTATATAATTCTTTTCCCCAAGGAAATCGTAACTTTCCATTAATTTGAAAAATTACATAAGGTAGATGCATTGTCATATGCCATAATAGTTGGTGTAGCCAGTCAGTAATGTTAAAAATAATAAGTTATGGCCCGAGGCCAATTTCCAAAAAGAGCTATACAATATTCACCAACGCAGGGTGTGCTCGATGTGTCTATTGAAGAGATATAATCATAAAATATATACATAAAGCAAAACTATGCATTTTTATTGAAAATATAAATATAATATATATATATATATATTG
>APFE031273047.1:145001-161082 GCA_000404065.3 Pinus taeda | reverse complement strand
ATATATTTGCACATGAAAATCAAGGGAATGAATTTCCCATTAATAAATGCAATGAACCAACTGTAATGGGACTACCACGTTCCACCCGACCATAGATTGGCTGAGCCAAGTTTCTCTTCAGTAAATCACCACCGTGCCATATTCCAAGCATGAATGTTGGACTCATAGAACACATCAAAAACGCCAATCAATGTGGATGCCATCGGATTTCTCCATCGACACCGCGAGGAATTTAAGTGCCTCCTAGTCTCTCAAGCTTTACAGTGCATCTGCAGTCTGATCCAGGGATCACTATGCCCTACACCGAGACATACTCTCTAGGCTTTACCGTGCATTCCATCCTAGAATCACTAGGCCTATTAGAGATAAAATCCACCTCTTGGCTTTACCGTATGTCTTGCCATTCACCAGCAAGGATTCCTACGCCCACCACAACCCACAGTCTCGCTCTACCACAACCCATAGTCTGGCTCAAGGGTTACTAGGTTAGTGGCTTCATGCATCCTCAGTCTGGTTCAGGGACCACTACCACCATGTGTTTTTCATTTCGGATATCCACCCCACTTAGCTTCGAATCCAATCCGGTCATCCCCCACAAAACACATGAGAGAACCCATCTCATCAAAGCTATGAGGAAATGGCAAGGGTAGACTGAAAATACTGTCACACCTGGAAAAGCCCATGCCATGGTAGAAAAGGACCACATGCAATCCCATGCATGCAAAATCTAACAAGGAAAATACACATGCAAGTTGATACTTGCAATGAAGCCTATTGTAGATGCTTGATCTTGCCTTTCCCCGCTTGATCTTTGCTTCCTCTTGCCTTCTTTGTCTTTTTTGCTCCAATGCCAAAGTGCTCCAAGAAAAATCTAAGTGTCCAAGAGTATGAGAGAAAGAGAGAATAATGAGAGAGCTCCAAAGCTAAACTAACCAAGTCTTGCCCACTAATCCTCAAAAGCCTTTCTATTAATGAGACCTCTATTTTCTTCATTTTCCACTATTTTCCTTAAATTTCCTCCTCACATGCAACATGTGACCTTTCACCTTCCTTTTCTTCTAATTTCCATTCTTTTAATAAATAAATCTTCCAAAATACCTTTTCGCCTCTTTAATGCCTTAGCCATTTCCCTTGCAAATTTCCTTAGCCATAAACAACCAAATGAACACACACTAGGATGTCCTACCCACCATTCAGCTTGGAATACGTGTCCCATCATCCATGGTATTTATATATTTTTACATGGAATTTTCACCATGGCTGTTACAGAACCCTCCCCCTTGGGGGAACACCATCCTCGGTGTTCAATGACACCTATAACCAACATGACTGCTGAAAGAAAAACATACTACCCATGGAGCTTTATAACATAGTTCGTTGCAGTATTTACAATTAAAGATATACTCAAATTCAAAACATCATGAAAACATGAAAACATACCGCATACCGGAGCTTTATAACATAGTTCATTACGGTATTTATAATAACCACATATACATATACACATATGTACATTTTCTCAACCAGCAAATAAAATAATATGAATCTGCAACTAGGGAATTTAGAGGCTCACACCTCCACCCTCAAAGTAATACTAGGATCCACATACTTCCGGGGAAGTCCAAAATCCACTACAAAGTCAAATCTGCATCAAATGTCCAATGCTATAATCTTGTGCCACTTGTCCTCTCAACAAATAGTTATTGACTCATTGTTCTAGGGCATACTCCCAATGTGCATTTGATTCCATATGGAAATGCTAATGATCAAAACAAATCCATCTGTGACCTTCCCTTCTCTGCTATAGAGTCCCTCAGGAATCTGGTCACCCCTTCAGTGCAGTCACTCACCTTCCAAGTTCCATTGGTACTCCCATCCTGGGTAGTCCATCCCTTGGAAAGGCTTCCTCACATCAGAAAATACAAAACAAAAGGCATATACCTGCCTCAAAACATCATACCAGTCACAGCCTGCTCATGGAAATCAATGGACACTATTAGGTATTACTGCCCCATAATGGCCTTGCTCCTAAAGTGCTTTACCAACATACTGCTGCATGTTTCAATCCCTTTGTTGATGCTGTTAATTCTTGTAGTCGATTTCAACCACCCAATGGGGCATTTCATGCATTCTTGTACCAAGAACATAACTTCAATTAGATTTGAAATAAATTGAAATTAATTCACATCATACCTCATTGGTAGCTCATCAATACAGTACATTTGCAATCTTGTTCGCTTCCTGTCACAACAAACCAAACTAGCATATTTAACCAAAATATGTATAAAAATATCACATCAAGTTAGCTCAAAACATAACCATCAAATTCATAAATCACATGTAGCCATCATAACCAAAATCATATATCACATGTAATCATCATATACTAGAGTCATAAATCACATGCATAATAAAAATGAAATACAATACCAACACTTGTCCTTCATTGATCCTTACTTCTGCCTTTTTCTTTATCCTATATGCACTCTGGATCAATTGCCACACCCGACAATCTCCCAATGCCTTCTCCTCAACCATGTGCACAGATACATAGTGTGCATCAAACACATACAACCACATTACATACCATACGATGAAATACATGCATCTACACTTGACATACAACACATACACTTATGCCCAGTGTATACAATACAATGCATCCATCTATACCCAATGTGAAGTACCACCCAATACATGTTCCTACACAGGGTACACACAACAAGTACACATGCGACAATACCACGACTACATGATGCACATACATAATACCACATTCCCTCAACACAACATGTATGACATGCACACAATACCACACATGCACCAATACCATATGTACAACATGTACACAGTACCACCTATACATAGCACCACCTGCACATTGTGTGCACAAAATCACATGTATATGGCACCACCTTCACGACGCGTACACAACACCACATGTACACTACACCACTGTACAATACTTACACAATACGACATGTACACAGTACCACACACACGATGTGTATGTGACACCATATGTACATAGCATCACATGCACGACATGTACACAACATTCCATGCTCATAGCACCCAATGTACAACAAGTACACATCACCACATGCTCACAACACCACTTGTACAATCATGCATACAACAACATATGTACATAGCACCATATGTACAACATGCACGCAACACCACATGTACATAGCACTACATATCCAACATGTACATAGCATCATCTGTACACAACACTGCATATCCAACATGCACAGAGCACCATATGCACACACGCCACATATACATCATGAAGACATTACAATATGTATACAACATCTCATATTCTATATTCGCACAACCCTATTTGTACCATCATGTACATAACATTGCATAAAATACATGTACACATGTTGTGTATACACAACACCACAAGTAGACACATAATAGATGCAACATGTACAACACATACAACATATGCACAACAATAGTACCATACATCCAAAAACACACTATCCATACCAAGAAACCTTGCTTCCTGTATCCCATCCATGCTTATCCTAGCATGCCGCAAACCACACTGCTTTCACTTTTTTGATGTATCCTTCAACATTACTTGTCATAACATAAAAATAAGCATAATACAAGTATACAATACCAAATCATATCTACATGATAATAACCTTGTATATTTATCATGACTACTCTTCCCAATTGATTTCTCATAAGACCAGGAACCTCTTCATGTCATTCTCCTGCATAAGAAATCATTCGTCCACAAGAATGATCCCTGACAACCCTGTCAAACAATAACATAGATACGATACATACATACATATATAAATTTTAGCATAAACAATCATGATCTTGTTAGACAATGACATACATACATACATGTATAGATATAAATGTTAGCATTAATAATCATGATCCATGAAAATACTGTCAAACATGACATACATACACACCTACACAAATAAACATCAACATAATCATGATCATAAGATAATTACTAAATACCAAGGTCAATGTTGAGAGTAATAGTTCCCAACATAGCTAAGGCATATGACACCTCAAATCCATTTACTTTACCTTTTTTGGTTACCTTTCTCATGTTTGTACTACTTCTATCTATTTACCACAATTGACTCAACCAATCCAACCAACTATCATACTCTTACCTTCCGCTGCACTTACTCATACACCAAGCTTCATCTGTGTCTTACATTACCTATTGAGTACCACACCATTCTCCTCAAGCTACATTAACCTTCCTCTTTCCCAACCAATTCCCTACACTTAAAACATAAAAGGAAAACCAAGAAACAAACAAGAAGAAAATCATGAAAACCAATAACAACAATATGACACCACAACCAGAGTGGCAAGGCCTTGCACCAAACATAAACAAAACTGCAAATGAAGCTCAAAAAATCATAAAATACTAAAATAAAAAGACTAGAAACAAACACCATGACTCAATCCCCATGGTTCCTAGTGCATCCAAGGGAAATTCCAACCTGAACCTTCTTCATGGTTCATGGCAATCTCTCTTGCCATGCACATCCCTGCATTATACTATCATTAACACATAACTGTCAATGTATAAATAAGCATAAAAATACACCAGTCACCTCATCTTGTTGTGCCAAGCATGTTGCTTACAACTGAAGACATCTGCGACATCTCTCAATGGACTCCAATCCTTTGACATATCCTCCTGTAACTAAAGCCTAGCTAATATACCTGTCAAGTACATTTTCATGAATTTAACACATATCCACATAATGTCAAACAAAATCAAGGTTAAAAAGACTCCCTGTATGCAAAGCACACATTTGTTTGGAATTAGGGTCTCTAAACATAGCCAAAGGAATTCTTGTCCAAACCCTTCCTTTTACCTTTTTACTTTGTTGCAACTATGTCTTACTATGCATTGTCACATCACCCAACTATTAGTAATGTGAACACATCAATTGTTAGCTTGTCACGCTAATACCAAACATATTTCCTCTAACTTCTCACACATGTAAACCATATGTTCCAAATATCAAGACAATCATATTTATCAATTTGAAATCAACATTTAACAAAACTAACAATCATGTCATAATCCATAGTCAGCTCATAGTCATTAGACATAATGTTATATCTATCACCTACTACACTCAAGTACATTTCAATTGTCTTAACAATCATCTTAAAACAACATCATTGGAACACATACTCATATTTTGAAATTCATCAATCATTCAACCACTTACAATCATACCAAGTTAAATAAATCAACTAGGCACCAATCACTCAAACACCAAATAGTCGTCATGATCAAACAACCAAGCACCAAATATACAACATAAGAAAACTCATACCTTAATGTATATTAGGGGAGACTATCTTGTCTGCACAATCAGTCCATATTAGCATAATATAACTTCACAACATATCAGTTCAAACACAAGTAAGATCATTATATCATATCAGTAACTAACTAATATTTTTACATCATAAACTCATAAGCATTTGACATAAGAAAACTCATACCTTAATGTATATTAGGGGAGACTATCTTGTCTGCACAATCAGTCCATATTAGCATAATATAACTTCACAACATATCAGTTCAAACACAAGTAAGATCATTATATCATATCAGTAACTAACTAATATTTTTACATCATAAACTCATAAGCATTTTTCGTTCATGCATAACATCATATATGTATGATCAATCTAGATTAGTATGACACCATATCACAAATATGTCAGCTCATACCTGAGTATCGCAACCACAACCATCTACATAGGTCAAACCAGGTTAACACAATAATAACATCAATATCTTCAATGAAATGAACATAACCATCACACATATGACCAATCCAAATTACAACATCGAGATCTCAATGAAATAACTCCAATCATCAAGTTAATAGCATATAACAACAATAAGCTAATATCATACTCATCAACAACATAAAAACGAAACATCAAGCTAACTATCATATAACAATTAACAAGTTAACCTATAACATACTCATCAATAACATATAGCATAATCATCAGATTATCTAATATAAAACAACAATAGCAATTCATACAACTACAAGCTACTACCATTCTTGACTATTCGACTCATGTGCATATAACTACACTAATGAACTAACATCCATAATGAATGTAACCATAATGTCAAAATACATTTACATAAACCTAATTTATATAAACCTAATGTATATAAAAAACCTTAACATACATACCTACACGCCCAACAGGCAAACCCGTATGACAACATGTGATCGCCTGGAGGTCAAATGCTGCAACTTCACTTTGATGATCTGTATCTCCTACTTTACCTCATTCAACACATTAGTATCATGACATACCACTAGCACCATGATGACCTAAATTGCATACAATGACTTCACAAGGCATATTTTGCCTGCTATTCATGCATAACTATAACCAATACCATACATGCATAACGACTGCATATAGACATATAACACATAAGTACAAAACCATATACACATCCTTCTAGCTAGAATCCAATCATTAATGCATGACCATATCAACTACAGAAACCATGACTTCATGCATGACAATAACCATTACTCCATTTTACACATTGCCACATTCAACCAATAGTATGCATAAGCAATGCCAAACCAACTACTAATACGCATAACCACATGTAGTCTAACATTATTGATCAGTTCTTGTAATCAACCTACAAGACTGATGCATGTAATCAAAATATTAAAAATGTAACCTAACATACAAGGATGTAAGTAGGTGACATAAAATCAACATGTAAGTGACATATAATCCATATGCAACCAGTCATATACGCATGATCAATACATTTCATGAAATCAACATCAATTTCTTCATAACAACCATAGTCAATCATCAAGCCAATGCAACACGTATATAGGTGTAAGAGACACACATGAAACTAGCATGCATTCATGACCAATACACATTCAACCCATTTAGTCCAAGAGTTGAACCATGCTCTGATACCATTATGTAACACCCTCATCCCACATCTACCCAAGCAACCGGCCAGCTGGGGTAAACATGCGACAAGAGGCCACTATGATAAGATTCAGCCTCCTTGGTGACTTTAAGGAAATGGAATCTACAAAACATCACAAACTGTCATCCAACATCATCCACATAACCTTCAGAAGACAAGTCAGCCACTTAGACTGCCTGTCCTTGGGTCCTACAGGTGTTTGAGAGACTTAAGGGTAGGGTAATGCTCCCTAGACATTGCCCAGATGAGTTAGTTTCAATACTAATGCTCACCAAACACTGCCTAGGTGCTTTATAACGATGCCTCGACACTGCTTAGGCGAATTAGTCTCAGCACTAATGCTAGCATTCTGGGATTTGAGCCACTTTTTCGGCCTAGGGTCCGGGACACTACCCAGAATGGAATGATCATTTAGAATTGGTAAGGATACGAAAGCAATAATATGAACAAAATCATAACCAGACTCCTACTAGCCACGACAGGCATTTTGTCAAACATATCATCAACTTGTAACCTACAGAATTATGTGTAAGGATCTCATACTTATCTGAGAATCACCATGAACTATTGCTTCCTCATGTCTTTTGCTGCTTTATCACTTATTGGGTCATAAATGCAATATCCATTCAAACACAAGTAAAAACATGCTGAGATCCAAACATAGTTGCTGCCATTAAATGTACATATAACCAACATAGTAGGAATAGAAATATAATGGACATATCAACCATCAAAATCCATATATGTATATATCAGTACATTTGCACATGAAAGTCAAGGGAATGAATTTCTCATTAATAAATGCAATGAACCAATTGGTGATGGGACTACCACATTCCACCTGACCATAGATTGACTGAGCCAAGTTTCGCTTCATCCAATCACCCCTGTGCCATATTCCAAGCATGAATGTGGGACTCATAGAACACATCAAAAACACCAACCAATGTGAATTCCACTGGAGTTCTCCGTCTACATTGTGAGGAATTTTAAGTGCCTCCTAGTCTCTCAGGGTTTACCATGCATCCGCAGTCTGATCCAGGTATCACTAGACCCTACACCAAGACATACTCTCCAGGCTTTACCATGCATTCCATCCCGGAATCACTAGGCCCAGTGGAGAGAAAATCCACCTCTTGGCTTTACCGTATATCTTGCCATTCACCGACAAGGATTCCTAAGCCCATTGAGGCACATAATCTAGCTTGACCTCAACCCACAGTCTGACTCAAGGGTTACTAGGCCACTGGCTTTGTGCATCCTTAGTCTGGTTTAGGGACCACTACCACCATGTGTTTTTCAATTTAGAGATCCACCCCACTCGGTTTCGAATCTAATCCGACCATCCCCCACAAAACGCATGAAAGAACCCATCTCATCAAAGTTATTAGGAAATGGCAAGGTTAGGCTGAAAATACTGTCACACCTGGCAAAACCCATGCCATGGTAGAAAAGAACCACATGCAATCGCATGCATGCCAAATCTAGCAAGGAAAATACACATGAAAGTTGATACTTGCAATGAACCCTGTTGTAGCTGCTTGATCCTGCCTTTCTCTACTTGATCTTTGCTTCCTCTTACCTTCCTTTTCTTTCTTGCTCCAATGCTAAAGTGCTCCAAGAAAACTCTAAGTGTCCAAGAGTATGAGAGAGAGAGAATAATGAGAGAGTTCCAAAGCTAAACTGACCAAGTCTTGCCCATCGATCCTCAGAAGCCTTTGTATTAATGAGGCCTCTATTTTCTCCATTTTCCACTATTTTCTTTAAATTTCCTCCTCACATGCAACATGTGACCTTTTACCTTCATTTTCTCCTAATTTCCATTATTTTCATAAATAAATGTGCTAAAATACATTTTTGCCTCTTTAATGCCTTAGTTGTTTCCCTTGCCAATTTCCTTAGCCATAAACAACCAAATGAACACACACTAGGATGTCTTGCCCACCATTCAACTTGGAATACATGTCCCATCATCCGTGGTATTTATATATTTTTACATGGAATTTTCACTAGAGCTGTTACATTCTGCTTGTCTAGTTATATTACTGAAGCTTATGTATAAGTCTAAATCTGCTGCTAATCCATTTTATATCTTCGCAAAATCTCCTTTCAGTTGTTGCAACCTTCAGAGGATCATCGGGTCGAGACTCCATTTCAGGGCTCATCTTTCTCGAGGAAGAACCCACTGAATATCGAGTATTTCAGTGTTTAAGTTATTATACATTTAGGGTTTTTGGGTCAAAAGGTCGGCTTGCCATAAGGCCTGTTCTTTTATGTTATTAGTTTTGAACATTTTCGTTTTTCGCTGATGGAAGCGGAAGTACCGCCATGACACATGCAGTGTATTTAAACTTAAAATGGCCCGACCAATGCTTGTAGTCCTGGTTCTATTTTTTATAGAGTTTTCCAGAGTTTTACATATAGAGGATGTATTTGTTGTTTGTCATTACGAGTTCTCTGTAGGACTCTCTGAATATACTTAGTGAGATATTTGGACATTTACATGAAATCATATGTATTTTGATATGTTATAGAATGATGAAAATTATCAGGATTTATTTCCATCTTTCTATTTTAATCTCGTATTAAATAGTTTACTCTTATGTTTTTATCCATCATTTATGTAGTTTATAATGATGTTGTATCTATTCGAGCTATGGCTCGGTGTTCTTGGAATATTTGGCTTTTAATATTTGCTTTTAGCATTTATATAATGAGCCCCAATAATCTTAAGTGGGTATTTCGTCCACATGAAATCCTTCTGGAGTGCCGTAATGAATGGATAATTATCCTTACGGCGTGCCGTACTGAATGGATAATTATGTTAATTCCTCGAGCACCGAACTGAATTGATAATTCTCCTTCGGGAGTGCCGGACTGAATGGATAATTATGTTAATTCCTCGAGCACCGGACTGAATCGATAATTCTCCTCGAGCGACTTAATTCCTCGAGCGAGCGTTCGATGATTCTGTTAATTCCTCCGGTGTTCTAATTTATGGAAATTTATGGAAATTAGGGGAGACGGCTAGGGTTTCGAAAATATTTGTTCATTTTCCTTAATCTTGTTCAAAGATTCTTATTGTTATTCTTCATATAGGTTGTATTTAGGTGCTAAACCTGTAGGGTTTCTTTTATTTCTTTTAGGATCAAAATCAATACTTTTTATGCAATTTGTTAAACTATTTATTAAGTGAAGCTTTTACAGTGGATGAGATCTCATAATTTATTTCAATCTGAGTTTTGCTTCCATATATATTTACTCAAGCTTGATATTGAATTTTTAACTGTTGTTTACCTTAGGGTAGGGTTTATACACACGATCATTCTAGTTATCTTATTGCTATTCTAGCTATTTACTGAAAGACAGTATATATATTTACTCAATACTGAATTTACTTAGTTACAGTTTCTTATTGTTTATCTTATTTACTGGAAGACCAGTATATATATTTACTCAAGACTGATACTGAATTTACTCAGTTACAGTTTCTTATTGTTTATCTTAGGGTGTGTATATTGTTCATCTTAGGGTTTATACACACGTTTTGCTTACTGTTATTCTAGCTATTTACTCAAATTTAAACATTTACAACAATAATCTATTTACTGGAATTTAGACATTTACAACAATAATCGTATTTGTTGCCTGCAAGTTACATTCTTTTCCTGTACTCTACCTTGTTACTGTATTCTACCTTAGGTAAAATAAAGTATTATTTTCATGTTTCTTATCTATGTAATTCCACTCATTCCATTTCATAGATTAGAATTTGTACTCTACCTTGTTACTGTATTCTACGTTAGATAAAATAAAGTATTATTTTCATGTTTCTTATCTATGTAATTCCACTCATTCCATTTCATAGATTAGAATTTATTAATCTAGGTAACCTGGAAACTTTAAGCACGATACATTCTTTTATTGTACTCTACCTTCTCACTGTATTCTATCTACCTGTTTCTTATTTATGTACTTCCACTCATTCCACTTCATAGATTAGAGTTTATTAATCTATGTAACCTCGAAACTTTAAACACAATTAACACTTATCTCACGCTACTTCTTATAATCAAAACTTATTAATACTTATCTGATGCTACATCTTATAATGAAAACCTAAACTTATCAAAGTTTAGTTGCTCCCTTTTGGTTTACACATAGACATGCATTGTGTTTACCTCCCTACCTTGAGAGCTACCACATCTGTAGAACTGCCCCTGTGTTATACCTCAACTTATTAGTCTTTAGTTGCTCCCTTTACCTTCCTACCATGAGAACTACCACATCCGTAAAACTCCTTCTGTGTTATACCTTGTGTTATACCTCAACTTATCAGTCTTTAGTTGCTCCCTTTTGGTCTTCACATAGATCTGCACTGTGTTTACCTCCCTACCATGAGAGCTACCACATTCGTAGAACTCCTCCTGTGTTATACCTCAACTTATCAGTCTTTAGTTGCTCCCTTTTCGTCTGCACATAGACCTTCACTGTGTTTACCTCCCTACCATGAGAGCTACCACATTCCTAGAACTCCCCTGGTGTTCTCCCTTTTGGTCTGCACATAGACCTGCACTGTGTTTACCTCCCTACCATGAAAGCTACCACATTCGTAGAACTCCCCCTGTGTTATACCTCAACTTATCAGTCTTTAGTTGCTCCCTTTTCCTCTGCGCATAGACCTGCACTGTGTTTACCTCCCTACCATGAGAGCTACCACATTCCTAAAACTCCCCTGGTGTTATCCCTGTTCCACCGAAATTCTTTTCCAAGACTAAGAGTGTATCCAACCATCTGATCTTAACCAGACTTGGCTAGCACAACTGCCTGACCTCTCAGCACAGTTTTTTCTTCCTCTGACTTTTCAATCTAAGATCCCCATCCTCTCAATCATTTCTTTTAATACTTTCCAAAATTTGGTTTTTCTCTTCTTAAAATGTGTAACTGTTTTTTTTAACTTACATTTTTTCCCTAATAAAAAATACCTTCTCATAACTTTATTTCAAAACAGTTTATGTTTTCAAAAAAATTATAATTTGTTGGGTTACATTAAAAAAATATTATTTACATTAACGGGAGATATTCCAACTCGCCATTTCAGTCAGTTTACGATGAATTCACACGATTATCAATCAATTTAAAATTCACTTCATTATTCCAACTCGCCATTTCAGTCAGTTTACGATGAATTCACACCAGTATCAATCAATTTAAAATTCACTTCATTTCCCGTAAACTATCATTAGTAAATCTAACATTCACTTTATTTTCCGTAAAATAATAATTTGTAAAGCTAGCGTTCACTTCGTTTCCATAGTACTTGATCAATAAGTTATTTCCCGTCAAAAAAATTGCGAACAGTAAAAAAAAATATTATTTACATTAACGGGAGATATTCCAACTCGCCATTTCAGTCAGTTTACGATGAATTCACTCCAGTATCAATCAATTTAAAATTGATATATAAATTGATCGACCACTTTATACTGTAGTGGATAGCTTTCCTGTAACCTAAAGTAGTTTGTTAGATGCTATAGCTATGGCGACCAGACAGAAAGAAAAAAAAAAATATTATTACGGTGAACAGATGGTATGGCCTGCCGTTTAGATCGCCAAATAACCTTCTCGTGAGCACCATAAATGGAACTGGAACCGTTCTTGAACTCTGGTACGTGGTTGTCTTTCTCTTTTATATTCGAGACCAGAAATACAATGTACTTACAGTACTCATTTGAATGGGATCTGAGTGCGGAGATCCCATTTTAATAGCGGTGGATGAAATTCTCCATCTGCATGTACGCGTCTCCTCTGTCCATAATGGTAAACCCCTCAACGACTTTGTACCTATCTTTAGGAAAATGACATACAATCTATAAAACATGATCTTGAAAATGGCAACTTCCAAGTATTCCTTTTACTCGGTCCGACTGACTAAATGGAAACATATTCAAAGCCTGTCCGCCATAAAATGAAAGTCAGATTAGTAGGAGCACCGTTCTCCGGCAGTTTTTCACCGTCTGCTACGCAATTTTTGTCTGCTAAAATTTAAAATTTTTAGTCTAATAAAAAAACGAGGAGCAGATCTCCATCTGTCATTGCTAGTTTAGCCAAAAATTTAATTTGTAAAAGAGAATTTCCGAATTGATGTTTATTTATATTTGTAAAAGGGGCTGTAACATTTTAGTCACTTCAATTTAATTTAAAATATATGTTGTGCAACTATTCATTATTTTAATCTGCTGCTTCATAAAGCCATCACCATAAATAAAATCCTACGTTGAAAGGGATCCTATCACAGATCTAATTAATTTTTTCCAAAAACATAATGAAATTGGAATAGATGTGGCATATTGCATTTCGCCTTCATATTAAATCCAAAGCACACACTAAAAGGTTACAGTCCCTTTTACAAATATGAATAAACATCAACTGGGAAGTCGTCCTTTACTAAGTACTTTTTTGGTTAAACCTTTTGCATTGAGAGATAGAGATTTGCTCATTATTTTTCTATTAGATTGAAAATTTTATTAGACACAAAACTATGCATGGCAGACGGTGAAAACATGCCGGAAAACGGTGCTCTGCCTAATCTCTGACTTTTCATTTTATGCCAGACAAGCTTTGAATATGGTTCCATTTCTTCAGTTGGAACGAATAAAGGAATAGTACGGGGAAGTTGCCATTTTCAAGATCATACTTTATAAATTGCATGTCATTTTCTTAAAGATATGTAGAAAGTAGCTGAGGGGTTTACCATTATGGAGAGAGGAGACGCATACATGCAGATGGAGAAGATGGCAGCATCGAAGCCACAAAATAACTTCCTTGCATTTCCACGCAGCGCCAAGAGAGATACCAAGCCAATCACCGCAAAAAACATGAGCACAGTAGCCAGCAGAGAAAATATTTTGACCTGTTTCATCCACCACGATTAAAATGGGATCTCTGCAGACAAACTAATACAGTAATGAGTAGTGGACTTACCCTGTATTTCTTGTCTCGAATATAAAAGAGAAAGACAACCACGTAGCAGAGTTCAAAGACGGTTCCAGTTCCATTTATGGTGCTCACGAGAAGGTTATCGGGCAATATAAATGGCAGGCCATACCATGCAGAAAGCATGCAATTCAAAAGTGTAGAAACATAAGGAACTCCAGAGAAGCCTTCCGTCGATTTCTTCTTTATAATCTTCCTGAACGTAATCCTGCAACAGCAGACACATCATAATTTAGAAACATTTTACAGCCCCTTTTACAAATATAAATAAACATCAATTCCGAAATTCTCCTTTACAAATTAAATTTTTGGCTAAACTAGCAATGACAGATGGAGATCTGCTCCTCGTTTTTTTATTAGACTAAAAATTTTAAATTTTAGCAGACAAAAATTGCGTAGCAGACGGTGAAAAACTGCTGGAGAACGGTGCTCCTACTAATCTCTGCCTTTCGTTTTATGGCGGACAATCTTTGAATATGCTTCCATTTAGTCAGTCGGACCGAGTAAAAGGAATACGGGGAAGTTGCCATTTTCAAGATCATGTTTTATAAATGTTTTATAAATTGTATGTCATTTTCCTAAAGAGATAGGTACAAAGTCATTGAGGGGTTTACCATTATGGACAGAGTAGAAGCGTACATGAAGATGGAGAATTTCATCCACCGCTATTAAAATGGGATCTCCGCACTCAAACCCCATTCAAATGAGTAGTGTACGTACATTATATTTCTGGTAATATTTTTTTTTCTTTCTGTCTGGTCGCCATAGCTATAGCATCTAACAATCTACTTTAGGCTACAGGAAAGCTATCCACTACAGTATAAAGTGGTCGATCAATTTTAAATTGATTGATACTGGTGTGAATTCATCGTAAACTGACTGAAATGGCGAGTTGGAATATCTCCGGTTAATGTAAATAATATTTCTTTTACTGTTCGCAATTGGGGACAATAAATAGCTCCAAGGGATAGCTCAAATGGTCGAGTTCCCGTTGCTAAGTACCTTGCCAATTGGGAGGTCACGGGGTAAAATCTCCTCGACGCCCTTGGGGTTAGGCTTGCCCAGAAAAGCCGACGGGTAGATCCCTTCGGGTGGAACTGCCCGGATATTTTCCCGTGGATGTAGCCGCCACTCAGTAACCGTGAACCACAGTTTAATTGTAGACAATAAATTATAAACAATTGCGAACTGTGAAAAGAGGGTCCGCACCATTGCCTTTATGACACCGTATCCACGTGGTACTATCATATAAGCCTGGGTGTTGACATGACATTTCCTGGAGTGACCAATAGGATTAGCGAATCAAGTTTTTATATGGACTATTCTGAGCAGTTTCAAATTGGCAATTGATCAAATATATACGAGGTGGAGGTGGAGGTGGAGGTGGTGGTGGTGGTGATCTATCAGACTTATAATTTTTTTAGTTTCTAATTGTTTGGCTCCTAGTCTTTCTTGGTGAGATTGGTGTTGTAGCTTTCTTTTTTTCTCTACCGTCTTCCAACTTTCTTTATTTTGAATTCCTTCATCTCTTATGGTTCCATTGGTGTCTTAACTTCACAATCTAAACTTTCTTTATCTTGCATCTCCTTCATCTCTTTTGGTTCCATTGGTGTTTTAGCTTCGCAATCTATTATGTTCGTCTTGTTGAAGATAGTCGGAGAAGAAGTTTGGTCTTTGCTGTTAAATGAAGATTTATTTTGCGCCATATTGGAATCCTCATAACTATTGATGCTTGAGGGGTTGTCTGAGTTCACTCTTTTGTTGTTGGGAGGGGCTTTCCATGCTTGTCTTGAGAGTTGTTTCTTTCTTGCCCGATTTCTTGTGATTCAGAGTTTTTTCGAGAGTATTCTTGTTTGGTGACAGTTTAGTGTTCTTTTTGTGCTCCTTCCCACCATGTAGATCTATGGTAATTTTTTCTAGCAGAATATTTCTGGAAGTCTTTTGGGTAGTTTTTAGCTAGGTGGCCTCTCTGAAAGCAAGATCTACATCTAAAAAAGACACTTTGATTATTTATTTTCTAATTCCACACATAGTCTTTACCTTTTAGGTATATAATTAAAT
>APFE031273047.1:101765-125556 GCA_000404065.3 Pinus taeda | reverse complement strand
AGAAGGCTCCACCCTGGTCTATTGCTTGAAGCAAAAGTCAACATGTAAAAGGCTAAGGCTTAGGGTTTTGGATTCAAATTTCTTCATCAACTATTATTGTTAAACTTACAGCAACGAATGGATCCTTTCCCAGTAGGCCAAAAATAAACCAGGACGTGCCGCAAAGAAAAACACCGAGAGACAAGAAGAATGGCATATACTTTACGCTCTTCGTCTTAATCACTGTCCTCTGCTCACCATGAAAACCACGATTCAGGTCACTTCAATTTAAAATATATGTTGTGCAACTATTCATTATTTTAATCTGCTGCTTCATAAAGCCATCACCATAAATAAAATCCTACGTTGAAAGGGATCCTATCACAGATCTAATTAATTTTTTTCAAAAACATAAAGGAATTGGAATAGATGTGGTATATTGCATTTCGCCTTCATATTAAATCCAAAGCACACACTAAAAGGCTACAATGACTTTTACAAATATGAATAAATATCAACTGGGAAGTCGTCCTTTACTAGGTAATTTTTTGGTTAAACCTTTTGCATTGAGAGATAGAGATCTGCTCATTATTTTTCTATTAGATTCAAAATTTTATTAGACACAAAACTATGCATGGCAGACGGTGAAAAAATGCCGAAAAACGGTGCTCTGCCTAATCTCTGACTTTTCATTTTATGCCAGACAAGCTTTGAATATGGTTCCATTTGGTCAGTTGGAACGAATAAAGGAATGGTACGGGGAAGTTGCCATTTTCAAGATCATACTTTATAAATTGCATGTCATTTTCCTGAAGATAGGTAGAAAGTAGCTGAGGGGTTTACCATTATGGAGAGAGGAGACGCATACATGCAGATGGAGAATATGGCAGCAGCGAAGCCACAAATAATTTTCTTGCATTTCCACACAGCGCCAAGAGCGATACCAAGGCAATCACCGCAGAAAGCATGAGCACAGTTGCCAGAAGAGAAAATATTTGGACCTGTTTCATCCACCACGATTAAAATGGGATCTCTGCACACAAACTAATACAGTAATGAGTAGTGGACTTACCCTGTATTTCTTGTCTCGAATATAAAAGAGAAAGACAACCACGTAGCAGAGTTCAAGGACGGTTCCAGTTCCATTTATGGTGCTCACGAGAAGGTTATTGGGCGATATAAATGGCAGGCCATACCATGCAGAAAGCATGCAATTCAAAAGTGTAGAAACATAAGGAACTCCAGAGAAGTCTTCCCTCGATTTCTTCTTTATAATCTTCCTGAACGTAATCCTGCAACAACAGACACATCATAATTTAGAAACAGTTAATGAATAAATGAACATCAGTAACCTGTATCATTGAAATTAGGTGGCATGACTTAGAGAAAAATCACAAGGGAGCTAAGAAGAGTATGAGGGCAGTGACATTTCCTGTCATGAGAGAACATATTCAGCGTTAAGTAACCTGCACAAAACTCCATGCGACCCTATATCTATATGAAACTAAACTTTGACAGAGCAAGTATGCATACCGAAGATCCTGAAAATGAAATGTGCAATAAACATTTTCGTAGCTTTCAATGCGATCAGACGGGTTCCAAATGAATGAATGCAGCAACAACGACGATTAGCATATAGGTGCATCATGAAACCGAATTATTTATAGGCCTTGTAGCAGGATAGTTGGGCATATCGAAAAGTGTTGTGGCCCCAATTCTGACGAGAAGATTTGCCAATTGCATTGCATCGGCAAGATCAACAACTGTATTTTTAACATAGTTTAAAGGACATACGTGTTGAGACTTGGTGCTGCCAATTAATTAGTTTAAAGGACATATCCGTGTTCAGACTTGGCACTGTCGTTTACCCGTTTACTGAGGAGAAATTGATTGGATGGCCAAAATTCTGGTTGGAATTTGGGTAAAAGAATTTTAAATTTTTTTGTAAAGATAGTATTTAATTGTTTTTAATAGTGGAAATAGATTGAACACTATCAAAAATGTCTAAAATATTTATAATTTTAAAATTTAACAACTATAACTTGTGTTAATATTTACATATTTTTTTCTAAATATAACCAAAATTTCATCGTTACAACTTTAAACTACAGATACATGTTAAGACTTGACTTGGTAAGACTTGGTACTGTTAATTTCGAGTCAGGTAATCTATAGTTTCGATATATATTTTTGGAATTTCATATGGATATATCGAGTTTCAACGAGGGTATTCATAACAAGTTTGAAGGAAAATTTTAAACGTCTTTATCTATTCTTTACACCTAGAGAGGTGGTTTTTCTTTTTTAGGTTTTATAATTGAGATTTAAAATTTATTCTACCTTGAAATTTTAGATCATGGGAAATTCTCCTAAAATAAAGCTTTTTAACTATTTTTAGATTTTTTTAAAAATATTATGGGAAGATTACTAAATAAATGAAGTATATTTAGTTTTTACCAAGGAGTTAATCTTAAGAGAATTAAGAGAAATATACCGAGTACCTTTTCAAATTTCCCATGGAAGTACCTTTTCGATTTTTCCATAAAATTTTTTTGGGTAGCGGTTTTTAGTGGATCATTAAATTTACTTTCTTTACACCTTTAAATTTTTGAAAGAATAACTTCGGTGTAAATCACATGTAGACAGACATTTGTCGACGCGTTTCGAACCAACAAGTGTGGTCATCATCAGCACCGAAGATGAACACACTTGTTGGTTGAAACGCGTTGACAATGTCTAACACAGGATTTACGCGAAAATTATTCTTTCAACATTATGGATTACAAAAGCCCAATTCAACCTTAAAATTGTGTAAGAAAATTTTTATAATTTTTATAATTTTTTTTAATTTCAAGAGATTTTATAATTTAATTCAAAATAGGAATAAATGGTTAATTTTTATGGTTAATCATGATTATTTAAATTAAAAGTTTTTATTGTATTTTTTTTAAAAAAAATTCTCTTGCGCTCCAATAAATCATAGATAATAACAATGATTCATAGTTAATAACTACGTAATCTAACTTTCAAGATTAAAAATATGTAATAATATATTTAAAAAATTTGGATCAAATTATATCTTTAAATAAAAACTATATGTTCTTTAAGGAAACATGTTAAATATTATTTTTATTATTTTAATTCTTTTTACAAAACTTTTATTGAATTTAAGGCCATGAAATTTCCTAATTTTGACGATTTCTTAGCTCCTTCTCACTTTTTTTTATGAAAGAGATTGATAATCACTTGAATTAAATAATATATTCTAAAAAGCCAATGTTTTGGCATTTTTGAAGGCATTTTTTTGGTTTATTTTGCCAAACATTTTGTTTGAATGCATTGGAAGTGCATATTTCAATTATTGATATGATACAATGCAAGTTTGTAGAAAGGGGTTGTTTATGAAAAACCCTAGCTCCAGTAATTATAGATGGCATGTTCATGTAAGCCTTGGCCAAACACACTTGTGAGAGCTTATGGTAGTAAATTATGCTCATGAGTTGGATTTTATATTACCAAACCAAATTCACAATGTGTCCCTTGATTACTTCGAAAAACAAGTTGCAATTCACCATTAAATTTTGGCCAAGACTTGCCTAGGAAACTATTGATTATACTGGACTCCTAACATTAGACCACAACGAAGGACATCCATTTTCTATGTTTCTAGTTTCTAAAAATTGATTTATTTGATGGTATCTGGAACTAGAGTTCTATTAAGTAAAGAGGAATACAATTTTTGCACAAAAGACTCAATTTTTTAAAACCCTGGCTCAGATGACTATGGTATAATTTTCATATGGGATTTGGCTATACACACTTGAGGACTTTATAAAATCCAATTATGTCACATCGTTTGCATTTTATTCCCCCATATCATATTCATTTTGTTTCCATGAATGGTTTCAATAAGTAAGTTGCAACTCAACATAAAACTTTATTGAGGACTCCAATTAGTGAATCATTGATTGTGTTAGAATCTTAACACTAGGTTATAATTAAGGGCAACCCTCTCCTATGTTTCCATTACTGATAAATTGTTTCATGTGATGATATTTAGAATTTGGATTTTGCTTAGTACGAAAAAATGTGATTTTTGCATAAAGTGGTTTGTCTTTCAACTATATATAAAATGGAAATGCAATGAAAGATGAATGAACTATTTTATGCATTATAAAATGGATTTGGATAACCTTGAGTGTCAAAATTATCTCACATATGCCATCACAATGACAATATATTTTCAAGCATGCTTTTAATCTAGTGTTGCCCCCTTTGCAAGATAGATGAACAAATTTGCATTCAAGGGTCCAATTTGTAAACCTGCGCCATTAAGGTCAAAGGATTTAGCTTAATGTCTTAGAATGATTTCAGAGTGCAAGATAAAACACATATTAAAATGTAAATAAAGCATAAAATTAATGAACTATTAGCTCCCTTAGACTCGGGACACTACAATAGCACTATGGACACCATTATATCGCTTATCCAATAGCCTAGGTTGTATTTTTGGCATGTTTTTGAGCTATACTAGTTTTTTCCTCTATATTTCTATGTAACAAATTTCCATTTAGGGAGCTAAATTAACAAATTTTGACCATGGAGGATGGAGGATAGAGTTCCACTGTCCAAGATGGAATAACACATGTATAGGATTTGAGGAAAGTCTTTTACAATTATCCATCTATTTTTGATGATCCTTGGGTAAGTCTAAGTTAAGGTTGCATCCCTTGTGAGACAATATAAAAAAAATGTATTATGGGGTCAAATTTCCAAATCTCTGCCACAAAGGAGGGAGGACAACATTCCAACATCTTAGCCAGTTGGTGAGTGTCATGGCATGAGTCCATATCATAAGTTGCAACTTCTGATAAAATGTAGATGGAGTGACATAAGGATGATTATTTAGTTTCATTAGACATACAATATTTTATTACTTTTAATGGAACCCTTATACTACTCATGACATGGCCATATTTATTATTTCTTTCTGCAATTTTGAGCTAATGTTTCATCCTTTGTAAGATGTGACAAGATAGCATTAGGGGGTTAATTTTACAAATATTCTACTATGGATGCTAAAGGATGGTACATTAGAATCCATGCTAGCGTAACACATGTAGGAGACAAGAAAAATCAATTATGTCTCCCTATTGTAATTTATATTCCATAAAGGCAAATTTGGTTAGTCTTGGAATGAAGCCAAATTGCAAGTTGTAAGTTGCGAAAAATTATAAATAGATCCATGAAATAATAAATTATGGACTTTGCTAAACTTGAGACATCAAATTAATTGTATAAGAACCTTTCTTCAACTTGATCCATGGCCCAAGTGCCTCCCTTTGTGAGACAATGAAACAAATTCATATTCAAGTATCAAAAAGAGGAAATGATCCAAATCGACTCCCACACATATTTTTGCACAAAGGGTGAATTTTGCAAAACATTGTCTTGGGCGAATGTTGGTAGTATTCCCACATCCGTTTTGGCCAAACATGCTTATAGAATCCTATGGAACTCAATCATGCTCCATAGTTTAGATTTTATGCCCCCATACAAAGTTTGCAATAATGAGTCATGTTAGTAAGTGTGTTGCAAATCAGCATAAAACTATAATTAGTCCTTTTATGATGCAATCATCAATTAAGTTTGACTCTTGATGCCAAGTTATAGTTATATCCACTACTATGTTATGAATCCATTACCTAATAATTGTTTTATTCAACAATATCTAGAGCTAGGTTTTTCTAAGTAAGGAAAGTTGTAATTTTTGCTCGAAGTAGGTGGTTTCAAAATTTCCTAGCTCAAATAGTTGTGGGTAGGATGTTCACATGTGCCTTGGAACAAAAAACATGTAGGGGCATAGAAAATTTTGGTTTGTATTTTATGCCACCAGATCAAATTCACAATGTGTCCTTGAATGAATTTAGGGAATGCGTTACAACTCACTATAAAACTATAGTTAGGAATCATATTGACAAGCCATTGATTCTATTTAATTTCCAAAACTATATTACAATTAGGGGCACCCCTCTCATATGAATCAATTTCCAAAAAAATATTTTATTTGGCTATCAATAAAGCTAGGATTTTGCTCAATAAGGAATAATCCAAATTTTGCATTAGGGTATTATTTTGCAAAACACTAACTTAGGTGACTATGCATATCATTCTTATTTAGTTCTTGTCCAAACACACATGTATTACCATATAGAAATCAATTATGCTACTTATTTTGGATTTGATTCACTAGAACAAATTCACAGTATGCTCTTATATGACTTTAGGAAGTGACTTGCAACTCACCATAAAATTGTAATTAGTACTTAAATATATTGATTTTCAATGGCAGTGTACTTCTAACCTTGGGTTACAATGAAGGGTACCCATCTCCTATCATTCCATTTCCTATAAAACATTTTATTCAATAATATTTAGATTTGTGATTTTTATCTATAATAAACAATGCAATATTTGCACAAAGGGATTTTGCAAAAAAATATCTTGGTGAATCATAAGTAGCATATTCACATGGCCATTTGCCAAACAATCTTATAGAATCTTACAAACCCAATTATTCTACACAATTTGAATTTTATGCCCTTGGGCCAAATTCATAATGCGTCCTTAAATGGATTTAGAAAGTGAATTGCATCTCACCATAAAACTATAACTAGGACTTGGATCAATGAAATCTCAATTATGTTGGACTCTTAACATTACATTTCACCTAGGGGTACCCTTCTCTTGTGATTCGATTTCCCCAAAATTGATTTATTAGATGATCTATGGAACTAGGTTTTTGGTTGATAATTGATATTGCAATTTGTACACAGATGGGTTGATTTTGCAAAATGTTATCTTAGATGATTGTTGATAATATGTTCAAATTTATTTGTTGAGACTCCATTTTGTTACAATTTTACATTATGAACTAAGTCAGTTTTTCCTTTCTCCCTTATTTTTGGCCTCTTAGTAGACTAACTTTTAGCTATATTCTTCATGATTGAACTAGAAAGGGGAATATAAGGTATTAAGTCACTTTTCATATTTACTTCATACTTAGACAAGTTAAATATTGTTAAACTTGATTTTCTCACCATTAGTTATATAAATTTCATATTTTGGTAATTCCTTAATGGTTTGGATAGTTGCATCTATTTTCTTTCAAAATGACCACATGGGGGTCATTCATGGTGTTCATTAGTATGGATTAGTTCCTATTAGATACTCCTCAAAATATTCAACAACCTTTGGTCAACACATAAGCAATGGAGTGACTATAGAAGGGGGAACACAAATCATTTGTTTTGGGGATTACAACTTGATCCGCTTTGTTAATAGCCACTCAAAACAAATTAGAAACATTAAAATATCTATATTCTATTTCAATGCCACTAATTTTGGCAAAAAAAGGGTAAATCAAGATCCATATTATGGTGGTACACCACATTTCTTCATAAATCCCTTTTTTTAGTTGGTAAAAACTATAAATAAAAGGATGAGATTACAAAATTAGGCAATATAGGGGAAAGAACATGAATAATACTTTATGTAAACTTGCAATAAATTTTATATTTGAATAGTGAATGCATTTTATTCAATTGATAGTGTCTTAATATCACAAACTATACTGCAACATGTGTGAGATTTGGATGTCCCCTTGTTTGGTTCATGTTTTATCTTTTTGTGAGTCTTTTTTTCTTATATTTGCATTCTTTGGTTGATCTAATTTCATAATCTAGATATAATATTGTATTTAATGTTAATGGCACTTGAATTTAAATACCTTGTTTTGCATTGATATGATTCATAATTATAATAGAAAGTGAAAATCAATCATTTTTTATCAACATTAAGTAGTTTTATGAGAGTATTATTATAAGAATCATCCAATATATAGAATTGCATCAAACACTCTAATATATATTTTGATAATTACAACTATAGAAAAAATTATGATCAGAGAATATGATTCAAATGTGTTTTGATCACATTCTTAGGCTTGTAAAATATGTTTGCATTTAGACCCTTTTTAATATAATAAATTAATTTTATTTTTCTTTTGTTGATTTTCATGTCTGAAGTTTCTTTTTAGGTTTCTAAGCTAGATCAATTTCCAAAGAAAGTTCTTATTACAAATAATATTTAAAATATATACTAGTGAGTTGAGTTTCCATGACCTCAATTCAAAATGTTAAGTAATTCTTGGATATTTATCTCGTCTATGAACTTGCCTATGTAAGTAGAATAAATTAAAATGATAGGATTTTAAGTAATTAGGAAAATGATTCTACACATAGTTTTTCTACATTTCAAAAGCTAACAAACCCTAGTTTATAAATCAAATGTCAAAAACTTATTGGTAAGATGCCTAATATTTTGGTGTCATTGCGAGGGAAGTGTTAAAATAATTAGTTTTATAAATTATGCTTCTTTTCTTTTCATAAGGTCTTTGTTTTATCAATTTTTGTATTCAAATTCTTTAGTACAAAAATTTTAAGACAAGGAGGACCGAAGGTGATACGATGAGAAGTAAGAATCTTTGCATTCAATTTAGTGAGTATTTAGAAATTCTCATCATGTATGTACGATATACATATACTAATTAAACCTAGAGATAATAAAGGCATATTTATTAGAATAAGAAGAGAGACTATTCCATTTGAGATCAATTCCCCCAATAAAATTCTAACTATAGAAACTCAAGTGGAAGAGGAATAACCATTCACCGTAGAAAAATTAGAAAAATGAAAAATGCAATCAAGTACATCTAATGGAACAACAAATGATAAGATAAAAACATGGACTAAGAAATTTTGGATTCATTGTAAAGCCAAGATGGAAGATAATGAGGAAAGATATTATAATGTGAAAGGAGTAAGAGCAATAACAGAAAGAGAAAGAAGAAACAAACACGAAGGAGAAGATAGTGAGGAAATAAAATCCAATTTGGAAGGAGCAAAAGAAAGAGAAAAAAGAGAAAGAGAAAGAGCAATATAAGGAGTACGAGACAAAGAAGCAGAAAGGAAGTAAGAGATACTTACAATCCTTGCTATTGAAGTCAAAATGAAAAATATTCCACCATAATTTTTTCCAAATTCTTATGGTATGGAACTAAAGGCCCTCATATTTTTCTCTTTAAAATTGATATGTTATGTCATACTTAAGGTTGCATAGGTAATACATAAAACGTTTATTTATTTCCTACTATTTTCAAAGGATTTGATTTAAAATGGTTTATGGGATTAGGATATTACACCATTACATATTGGGATGATAAGTAACAAATATTTCTAAAAATATTGACCATACTATAGGCCCAAAGATCAAAAAGATGAAATTTTTAGAATGGCATAATATGAGGATGAAATTTTAGATTATTACTTGGAATGATTTTCATACAATCTGCAAAAACATAAATAAAAATATTTTAAGTAAGACACATATGTGCAAAATATTTCTAAAAGGTATTCAAGAAGAATTCATGGATTTACTTAACCTCGTGGGATCAAGATATATTTTTTATCTACCATTTAAGAAAATTTCTAAGTTATAAAGAGAACAATCATGAGTTAAAACTAAATCTAGAAAAATACAAAGATATTTGATTTCTAAAGTCACTAAATCAACTATTATTGGAAGTGTAACTAGTGAATAATTAGGAATTTTTACCAATTTGTTGTCCTAAATGAAGGGAAAAACTCACATTATGAGATTTTCCTTTAAAATATATTTAACTTTGTTGTAATTTTATAGATAAAGTCTCAATGGAAATTTCTTAGGAATTACCTGAGCTAAAATAAGTGTATAAAAAGGAAATTGAATAAATAAAATCTCTTTGTTATGTTGCACCTAGGTCAATCATGTGCAAATTTATGCCTCAAGACACTATTAAGAAATTTCCTCCATTTTGTAATCAAAATCCTTCCCAACCCACTTGGAATGCCTGTATACCTTTGTAGTAATGGTCTCATCAGCAAGGCCAAAACCAACCCTATCAACAAGGTTGGTGGGGACCTCTTATGGAAACCTAACTCATAGTTTTCAACAACAATGTCAATAAAAACCATTTCCTCCAAAACAATACCAACAACAAACATTTTCAAAAGAATAACAATTTCCATTTTCACAATATCCTCACCCTATATAGTAGCCATATCATCTACTTCCTCCCTAACCATAAATAACTTAGTCATATCAATTACAACTACCATCTGACTAAAAACCTCAGAGTCCTACTCAATTACCTACCTAACAAGTGGAAAATCCAAACAATAATGTGTTTAACTATGCTTATAATGCTAATGTAAAAACTTTTCACATATATTTGATTGCCCCCATACAAATATTCATTTAAGGTCCAAAAGCATACTTCATTAGGAATCTCATGTAATGATAGAAGAATATGAAATGGAGAAACTGCTAATAAAATGGTAACATAATTTTAACAAAGAAATCTAAACCTCAAGAGGACCAACCAAAATTGACCAATTCACCTCTCATTTTAGAAAGATTGAATTTGGAGAAACTAGTGGCTCCCTCGAGGTTTGATTTTTTAAATGAATTTAAGAATATTTGCATTAAAATTACCATATTATAAGCTATGAAAGATATACCCATATATGTAAAGGTAATTTTGGAATTATGCATCAAAAATATATGAAGAAAGAAAAGATATCCACTAATTATATAATTTATCAAAGAATTAGCAAGTCTAATGTCAACTAGAGTTATTACGTAAAATTATGATGATTTGGGAATTCCAATTTTTGCAATTTTCATCAACATATTTTGCATTTGAAATACTCTAATTGATTTAAGTGTAGCTATTAGTGTCATTACAATGGAACATTTACATATATGTAATATTCAAAACAAAACCCATAATTTTCAATAAATAGTGAAATCTAAAAGTGTTACAGAAGACATTATTGTGTCCTTACACTCTTGGAAATATCCTATTTACTCCATGGTTATTCAACCCAATATTAATTAGGATGACACCCTTTAATTTTAGCGAGACCTTGGTTGGAAAAATTGATGCATTTATTCATTATAGATTAGGAAATATGATCATTACAATAGGTACAAAAATAAAACAAGTCACATTTTACCCCATGCTAAATTTGTCAATGACGTAAAAATATGTCATGTTTTGATGACAGATTTTGAGGAATAAGCAGTTTGATATCTTTTCAAAATTGCATAAGATGTGAATTTGAGAGAAAAAACTAATGAGAACCTACTCAATCATTTTACTTATAATCTAGATTTTGAACGACAACCATTATTCATTGAGAAATTTTATATTCATGTTATTTTGGCACAATTTTCTCTTAGGGAAAGTGTAAAATGAATACTTCAACATATTTATTTCAATCCATATTTTCTATAAATTCAATGCCAAAAATATATCCCCAAACCATGCATGATCTGGTCCAAGCTTCAAAATGTGATTCTACAATCCTGGTAAGTTTTGGGACCTGCCAGGGAGTCGAGGAACTTCAACTTCCATTCATGGTTATGTGAGGATCTCGTGACTCTCGTAAGCCCCTCAAACTAAGTCAAATTTTGTTTCTCTCGCACAATCCATCTCCCTGCATGGTTTCACTCTATGTAAATTTCCTTTTGAAAAATGTTTGGTATTCCAGGTGTGACCTTTCAAAGTTTCAAGATTTGACTTCTAGCCAAATTCAAGAATCTGTTACAATTCATTCATCTTCATGCAAATATCTTGCATCAAACTCGAGTTGGGGATGTACACCTCTCATAAATTCATGGAATTGCAAAGTTGATCATTCCAAGAACTATCTTTGCCCCAAATAATCATACTTATGTAATTTATCCCTTAACGATCAGCTCTTGGGTCTTATTGTGAATTCAATGTTGCAAATTTTACCTTTCATCACACGTGAAATACCCTTGAGTGGTAATGAATGCACAAGTTATCAGATGAATCAAGTTCTTCTTCATTCACCATGTCCCAAATGGTCTCATGCATTTGTGGTGCTAGCATCATTTTAAAAAAAAATTGATGACCACCATGCTTGTACAATTTGTCACCATTGCAGTAAGGTGGTGTGTCATACTTGGCTCGCAAGGAACTTGGTTCGATTATGCAAATCATTCGTGAGATTTTTCAAATCAATTTTTCTTTGTTTATTAGAAACTGGGAATCTAATGCTTCAATCAGCTCATCTGATCATTTCTCTGTCTTTGGTCATTGTCATTTAGCTTATCATTTTCTCATTAGCACATCCAATGGCAGTTGTTTCACATCCCTTGATCTTCATTGTTCAAAATCTCTCTATTAATATTTTTTTAAGAAGGTGAGGCACTTCAGCCTTCGCTGATGGTTATGGCAAGACCTCATTATATAAACATGACTGTCAAGTATGATCAGACCTATTTTTTCTTACATGGTTCCCATCGTGATCCTACTCTCTAATTGAAAATTCACCTTTTCTAAGGTTTTGGGATTTTTAAGGGGGCATCATGAATTTTACGATCCAATCACTTAATGTATAGAACAATATCACCTAGCAAGCTCTATAAAAAACAATAAGTTTCAATCTTTCCTCGCACTTGCTAAGGAGCTCGGTGCAGATGAAGACACTTCCGCAAGAAGCTTCCGAGGTTTGTGGAAAAATATTATTCATCGAAAATGTAAGAATGTAAATTGGATGAAATTAGTGGTTGTGACACATATTTCTGGCCATAGGCAAGACCTTCCTTTTCTTGTGCATGTCATTAAAGTTCTCATATTTTTTGTCGCACATTTCTTTATATATGTTTTAATTGTTTGTATCTGTGTGAATGCAAGTCGGGAACAACAACGTGGCTTCACTGGAAATTTCATTATACGTGATCCTAACCTTATTGAGTGTAGGCCAAAATTAGCTCATGGATTCAAGCTCCCTTCTTGGATCTCAAGAGTCGTTCACACTTTTATATTTATATAGAAAATGTCTTCTTCAAGCAAGAGAATTATCGTATATCATGCAAAGGGGTGTTATGGTTTGCTTCAAGGGGAAGATTTTATTAGAATGAGTTTTTCTCATTATATAGACATGTTTTACAGTCATTTCCAAAGTTTCACACATTATTACACAAGTGACGTCATTATCCTCATAAAGTCTATCGATAGAGCCGCACTTGTCATAAGTTGCCACAAATGTTGTTTCATTAAGCGAAGTATGTTTTCATATGTTATGGATGATCTACGTTGTATCACTAAGTATCCAAGTGTGTGGTCATAGTCAAGTTCTATCATTGTTCACCTTGGTTCTGCTAATACCACACTTAGACAAATTTCAGAGGATTCCTAGCAACCTAGCCTCATCCAACCTTCTTAAACTGTCCACTTCGCATATTCAACCCTCAAGCTTCTTTGTTTCATGCTTGAACTACATAATTTGCACAAATCATAGCCTCCCTTGTCCTCCAAAACTGTGCAGATGCTTCCTCGAGTGTCCTTCCCTCAGCCGGACCTCACTACCTCCAGAAACTGCGCACTTATGTCCCTCAAGCCTCTCAACTACCCGGTCCCCCTTGCCTCCTTAAACTACGTAGTTTTTCCTCCATGGACCCCATCCCATAGCAATGATTGCCTACTTGAACTGCACAATTCTATCCCTCAATGGGAATTGCGCAAATGTTTCCCTCAGTGAGGACTCTGCATAAAATTTCTTCAATCTAGCCTGAGCTGCGGACTGTACAGTATCAATGATAAAGCTTAACCCTTGGATGCTTAAATTGTGTAATTGCGTAGTCATTGGGCCTTCTGCCCTGAACTATCACTCAAGCCCAGCCTATTCCATGAATCCAAGTGCTTTATCTTAGAGTGAGATGCAGATGCAGGTACTCTCTTACACTATGGCAAGATGATGAAGAAGGATGACCTGTTAGATGACACTTAAGGAGCCGAGGAGAAGAGATAATAATTATATTAGAAGACCAAGGAACCCTGGGGTATGACAGAAGATTGGAGATCAAGACTACATGAAGACTCCATCAGATTCACAACCCTTTGGAGGGTAGGTACGAAAATAAAACACATCTTTCATGAAGTTGAAATGCACCTCTTAGTGTATTATGAAGGACAAATTATCATTATCATATCATTAATAATGTCTTCAATGACATTTATGGTCGCAAACAGTAAAAATCATTCCATGTGTTTCCCTCCCTCTTTCAAGATAGACAAGATGTCGTCTTTTCACATGTTTACTATTGTACTTTATGCATAATCTCATTTTGTTGGTTTCAAGGGCTCATATTTGTGTTTATGAGTTTTCCTAACCATATAAATACTTGTCGCCCTCATTCATAAATTTTTGAGCATTGTTTCACAAGTGTCATCATGGTCGTCATAAAGTCTATCTTAGGTATCGCACTTTTCATAACTGGTCATCAAGCGAGCATGCACAGGCGAAAGTGTTATTCATGTGTCATGGGTAATCAATTTTGTTGAGTCATCAAGTATTCTAAATGTTAGGAAACAACCAAAGCTTCATCACTTCACTTGTCATTCTGATTAGTCCAACACTTATCCTTTTTCAAAGAAGCTCCCTGACCCATCAACCTGGTTTCACTTAGCCTGCTTGGATTACACATTGCATAGTTCTAGTCACCAGGCTATGAACTTGACCCCTAGACCTACGTAATGCACAGTTCCTATGCCCCAAGACTGCTGCATTGCGTAATTCCCGAGCCCAAGACCAATCTTGCCTTCCATAATTGTGCAATCGTTTCATTCAACATTCCTTTCCAGAACTCCGCAGAAAATGTCTTCAGAGGTATTCCCCTCATCCTGACCCATTGTCTCCTAGAACTACGCAAAATTCAGTCATCCTTCCTCTCCAGAAATGCACAAAAATATTCCATAGTGGCTCCTCCTTCAACCAGACTCATTCATCTCCAAAACTACGCAGAGATTTTCCCTCAGCCCATCCTGAACTTCACTTTTCACAGTTCGATGCCTCAAGCCTCATCCTTGGCTGCCAGGACTACACAATGCATAGTCACTAAGCCTTCCTTCCCAACTTGTAAATAAGTTCTAGCTCAGTTCCTGAACCAGAATATATCATCTTAGGCTAGGAGGTTTTCAAGCTATTGCCATCTCATCATGAGTAAATTGCAGATACAAGAACCTAGTGGGAAGATGAAGAAGGATATGAGGGAGGAAGGCATGCAGAGGACATTCTTGTAGCTAAGTATGCAAGTTGATCGATCAAGGCAAAGCAAAGGGGCACTAACCCACGAACATAACCAAAGACTTGAGACCATTGAAGATCCCTATTACCCAGCCATAAGGAGGTGGAAAACAAGAGTATTCTCAAGTAGACATCACTCAGAGCAGCAACAGTGGCTTGACATTGCAACATCTCCAAGTATTCCATGTCATTTGTGTTATGTCATGTCATTTCATAAGTGGCTATATGAAACATCACTATTGTGGACCATGTATATTATATTCAAATGTATTGTAAAGTGGAAGTCCCAAGGACACACATGCATATGGAGAGTCATGTAAGTTGAAAATTCATTGGAAGTTGAACAGTCATGAGGGTAGTCAAATAGTAAAAAATTGGAAGCATCACCCCTTGGTTATATATACCCCTTCATTGTATGAGCAAAGGAATTTTCACCTTGGCTCCTCCTGCAAGGAATTAGAGAGATCAACTAGTTCTTTGAGGAGCAAGGAGTGGCTCCAATGCCCCACTATTGGGGCTAGTGATGTACATTGTAAACATGTGTCTTGGAATTTTTTTTTAATAACGTAAGCCTTTTAAGGCTAGCACATTCTTCCTGCATGGACTATGAATGTTTGTAATATTATTTTGTGGACGTCTATATTTCATGTTTTCTTTCACATGTACTAAGATAGTTGAACTATTTCATTTATTTTAGTGCTTATCTTATTAAAAATGTGTTATAATGGTTGTTATGGATATCCCATCCTTGTCGACTATTCCACGGGATAGTAGACATATATTTCCTTGTTTGTTGGTTGTAACAACCATCGCATCTGATGTGGACTATTTGGCTAGACATTAGATGGAGCTTTTTGGTTCATGTGTGTATCTTCCTGGGTGGTACTATTACCTCTCACCTAGAGGCTCACTTTTCTCCCCCCCTCTGCAGTAGAAGAACCTTAACATAGTTGCAACTTCACACTCACTAGGCACACCTCCCTTGAAATTTGAATACACCATTACATTAACCTCTTATACTCGCAGCTAGAACCAAGGAAAATATTTAAGGATTTGGCAACTGAGCCTTTATACCGAATGGGACTCCTATACCAAATGGTGTGAGGGTCTGAATGCGACTTCATATCAAGGAGATCTGCTTGGTTGATAGATTTCTAGCTCCTTCAACACGTTATAAGTGTGTCAATTCAAAGTAACAATTAATCCATAAACTTTGAAAAGAAGCCACATAACCTAACGAGTATATGCCTACGAAACATGGTGCACCCTCTTAGCAACTGCAACACATCAGCCAAAGGCCTCTTAGCACAATTTATGAGATTGCAAAGGAATACATGGCATGCATATGGATTGAATAATAGCAAGACTATCGACCAGTCATTCACCACATGAGGTCTGACTAGGATTGTTAGTGGACATCTTAATCAAATTGGAGCCACATCGTAAGCCTACCTAGGAAAAGTCTTAATGAATACCAAAAATCATAGTTGATTATTATATTGAGAATATTTGATAACATACTAGAGTGAATGAGATCTTATGTGAGATTATGGCATCAAATTTTTAGGGCACATCAAGTGCTCAACCGAAGCAGATAGCTGAAGTCATTGATTATCTATTTCCACAAAACATTTTTGTTACAGGTGTAAAACCAAGCTCTAAGGCCCTCTTTGGCTATTAGTTGTCCCTCTAACCACACATAGGAACTATTGGCAATTAAACCAAGGCAAATATATTCATTTACATAGGTATGTCTTGGCATCTAATGGTTCTCAAATTATAAATAATTAATATTTATTTTGATCTTTCAATTGTAGTGCAAGGATTTAACCCTTCTCATTTTCTCCCTTTCCATCATTTTCTATTGTTTTTTATTGACTCACATGTAGAGGATATGGTAATTTTTCCCATGTCTCTCTATAAGAAATAATCTCCCCTTCACCCTTTGTGTTACACTTTTCAATATTTGGTTGCTTCTTAAATCTTAACATCCCTTCAGTAACCATGATATGACCTTGTGACTCTTGAGTATAATGAATTAAGAAACCCATCCCTTACCTCCTTGCTTCATCAATTACCTCATCTTTTCATCTCGCTAAAAGAAACACGCTCATTCACTAAGGATATGCTCTGATTATACACCGTTATTAATAATAAAAGAACCTGACTCAAGGCATGAAGATATATGAAGCAATAGTTATCCCTTGTTCATAACTGTCATGAAATTTTCCATCATTGTGAGCTTTTTGTATCATCTCCCTACATATCTACTTGGGTAATCTTCCATGAGAATGAAAAGGGTGTTTTTTAAAACTATATGCATGGAACATTGTCAACCCTTTCAATACTTTATTTTTTTTAAACATTGGGATGCCCCTATCATCCCTCTTCATGAAAATTATGACAGGAAATAGAATCGAACCTTAATAAGCTACAAATGGTCTATATTCTTCCCCTTAATTATGCATATACCCATCTACCATGATCCCCCTATGTTCACTTTATCTTCTCTTAGTTGAGGCACCATATAACATACAAAGTGCCTATTTCCATCTACATTTGTTCTTCATTTGATATGACTGATGTAAGAGAGACTGATCCAAAAAAACCCATCCGGATCACTGCTAATTATTTTTCAAAGTCAAGTCTTGGCACCATGTCAATGGAAACATGATGGTCTATACTCATATTATGGCAGGATAATGTAATATTATATTTTTCCCTTCTGTGAAAGTTTATTTTGACCGAAATATAATATGGGAAATCATTGTATTATATAATCTCAACTTTTTCCTCAAGGCACAATCAGATCCTAAGGCTCGCACCCATCCATATATTGTATCAACTTTGATTTTTTTATGAAAGGTTAAAGTTATCTTTATGTCTACAAGTTCCAAAAATTATATATATTTCAAGTCCAATTTATCTTAGCCCCTATTATGGTCGATTAATGAGTTATTATTATACATATAATTATAAATTCAATGCACAACAATGATCTTTTCCATGTAATACTACACTTGCCACTTCCCACGTTGCAACAATGTTCCTTACCCTTTATTTTATGACTATTGGGCATATCTATATCCAACTAAATAATTAGTTCCACCTTTGAATCGACTCATTATTTACACTTTGTCTCTTACAAAAATATTTATTTTCACTAATATCACTTACCATTGTTTTAACAAGACAGAAAAATAAAAGGAAAAGGGAAAACATAGGATCATTAGCTTAGTTTTCAGTTGATAAAATTTCAATTTTTTTCATCGCCTTCGAATAAAACACATTTGATACAAACTATGTTGTTTGTATCAAATGTCTCTTCTGTGAAGGCAATGAGAAAATTGAAAGTTCAACAACATAAAGTTAAACTAATGATCCTAGGTTTTCCCTTTCTTTAATTTATTTGTCTTGTTAAAAAAATGCTAAGAGATATTAGTGAAAATAAATATTTATGTAAGAGACAAAGCCTAAACAATGAGAAAATGCATAGGTGGAACTATGTGTGCTTGTGTCATATCTTGCTTGAGACATAACCAAAAGGGAAACAATTCTTTAGATTAACCACTTTTTTTTTTTTCTCTTATTTACAACCCCCATAATTTAAATTAAAAACTCACATTAATATTGAAATGTTGCATTTCCCCCATTATGCTACTGCATTAGCACTCATGTTCTATTACATTAGTCTTGGATGCATGCATGTGCAATCCCTTTCCCTTTGTTTGTTTACGTAGACTCTAGTATTACATGAGACATGATTATAAGCAATATTTATTTTTCTATTATATGATCAATACATTTATGGATGCATGATAAAATGGTTTTTATTATGTCAGCGTGATATTTTTTAGTAGAGAGTGTAGGGGAAATAGAGGGGGGAGGATTTAGAGGATTGATATGACATGGAGAGACAATATAAATAAAGAGATCAAGTTTTCTATCCATTTAGATGCATATTTATAGGAGTTTAACAGGCTAACTCAAACTAGTCATTTGTATCTAGGAACTCCCTATCTTCCCACATCCCATGCATCTAAAAAGATGCTTCTATGTCACTCAAGCATAATAGAATTTTTTAAACCTCAAGCTCCTCAGTAGCCACCATTGCAAAATGATGGATGGGAAGTTAATCTTGTTAGGTAATCCTCAGGATTTGATCATTTTCTTGCCTTCTCTCATCACTCTACACAACCTAACATCTTATTCCCATGAATACTCTTTTCCCTCTCTCATGGTACATCACTTCATGCACAACATCCACTTAATCATCCTAGACGATTGGTAGTAGGAAAATTGCATGTACCTATTATTCTTGAACACTCCCCTTGTAAGGTCACTTTATTCCATACCCATTATGATATCAAAACAATTGAAGCAGGAGAGAAGAGGGAAATTTCCTTTACATATATGCATCCAAAGACATAAGTTGGGTGGGGGGGGGGAATAAAAAAGAAAATAAAAATTAATACTAGGTTAGTCATGTTACCCACCATTTTGTGGGTGATATCCCTAAGATAAAATATTTCTTCAAGATGGTCCTCAACCAGCAGCCATCAACCCCTTTCCACCACCAACTAGCTCATTGTGCCATTTCTCGACCACCTAAGCCAGTCATGTGGTCCCTCACCCATATTTCATGATCGTATGTTTGAAGATGGTCATCCTGAGCCTAAAGATATGCATTTTCATTTCGTAATTGAGTATTGTAGTTTTTTTATAATGGATAATTTTGGGCATGGATTAATGGGGGGATTCGATGGAAGAATTAGGTAGGTATGTTCTCTTGTCCGCTAAACCTCGTTTAGATGTTAACCTTAGACCCTAGTCCCATGGGATCTCTTTTACTGACCTTTGGGTTTTAGGAATGGTATTACATGGGAAACCCTGATTTTAGTTATGTGATGCCAATCCCTCATCTGCATATATCACTTCTGTTCCACTCATTATAACCCCATTCAACATTTTTCCCATCTAGGTCCACATTCCTCCACTCGGTCCACATAGGGTTAGCCATCCTCCTCCCCTTGCCCACATCTTGGGTCAAGCCTGGAATGATGCCCCAGAGGTTGATGTAGCTAAAAATAAAAATAAAAGTATAATTGGCCACATTTAACACAAATATGTACCAAAAAATGCAAAATATGTTTGGGACACACATGTAGCAGGTCGCAAAAATCCAATACTTGAGCTCTACCCCATCATCATGATCATCGCGTTGGTTCCTATAGGCCCTAGATGAGCCTCCTTTATCATTTAGGAACCCATGATTGTCCCAACCCATGGTGGGAAATGAACCACCATACCTTAAAGGGGGTATTCACTACTATACCTTACACATCATGCTCTTATCCCTTGAGCCCCGAGAAGTTAATTAAAGAAAAATCATAAAGGGAAAAATGCACATAAATAAGGGTGGAAAAATCAAGGCCAAGGCCCCTCATACACCACAATTTCTCCCTCCTATACATTATATACTCGAGTGTGGGTTTCCATTTTATTAGCTACCCTTGTACCCCAGCATGTTGCCTAGGATTTCACCTTTCATTTCTTACTCCATTCATATCTTTATCAAATGCCACCACCCTTTTAAGGATGTATCATGGACATGCTATCTCCTTTAAAAGTGAAAACCACCTATGACGATACTTTGTTAACCCCATTTGGAGCTTAAAGACATTATCACATGCCAAAGCCCACTATGGAAGGAAATTCCATTATGACGTGCCCACTTTTTTTCCATGTTTAGTAAGTTCTTTATCTCGATTTACATTAATGACTTGTTGTACTCGAAGGCTAGGGGACTCATTGGATCTTATACGAGATTGCACATGGTCTCCATTTTGGGTTTGGTCTCCCTATATGGGGTCCTAACCCTCCAAAGGGCTACATTGGCACATGCAGGGTGTGTTAAGATCCATGGGCCTCCATAGCAGTAGACAACACTCCATGGATCCCTGAATATGTTCAGAGATTGCTCAAGATTCACCTTTTGGATGAGGAAGATGCACCTAGTTCACCATGCCCGGTAGACCCCACAGTTGTACCATGCACATGGTAGATGACTTGGGACCTATATGTCAATGTGGCATCAATTAAACCATAATATGAGCTCTTACATATGGTCTAAAAGAATCTTAAATCTACTTGGAGATCCATGAGGTTAGTTGTGTGCCCTCACACCCATTGGGAGCACCATAGGTTTATTATTTTGAGAACAAGGGGCCAACTCCTTGTCCACTACTTTTGGGAGTCCTATTCATCATTATGGAACTTATGGACTTCATATGGCCTCTTAGAAGGCCCAATGACATGTATTATTGATCATTTGACCTCTTGAGAGTCTTATTCTTTTATTTATGAGTTAGTTTGGTGCGATTGTCACCAAAAGTTCACTGTTTCGCACATTTTTTATTTTAGGGGCTAATGTAGGCCAAAGTAGCTAAATAAAACTCATTAGAAGTGTGTAAATAGAAGTGATGAGGCTTCATTTTTTCATCATCACTTGGATTTGGAACTAGTATCTCTTTATATATTTTCGTTATCCTTATTGGAGGATGAATTTTTGGAGCATAGAATGAATTTTTATGTTTGGATAATTTTCATATGTCTTGGAGCTTATTTATGGAAATTTTTTTGGATGGTTGGAATATTCTTATACATGTAAGTACATTTTAATTCTATTATTTCTTTCTAATTTTGTCACATACAATGTTGCTAGGATTTTTCTAAACTAAGGCTTATTTGTTGCATCTCTTATGCGAAGTTGTGGAAATTTTGCTTCTAGATAGTGAATGCTTCATGTGTGGGCCATGTACATTGAATGAATGTTCCTAGGGAGTTTCATTAATGAAATTCATCTTGAAAATCCATTTATCTTGAAAAACAAAGTATAAAGTCTTTGGAGTTGTTTTTGTTGATTCCTTAGTGCTAAGCGAAGTTGTCTTTGAGGCCTCCTTGACCTAGAAATTTCAAAGGTCCATAGTCATAATTATCCCTAACTCCAATATAACCAAAGTATTAGGAATTTTTCCACCCAAATGTGATCAGCTTAAACCTATTTTCCTTCTCCCCTTTCTGCTTCTCTAGGTCTATTCCTCTAGGTCAGCTAGGAAATCAATTATCTCACGATCTAGCCATCCAAATACTTCAATTTTTGATCCACAACTACGTTGGTGTGTCCTCAATAATTCGTCTAATTTTCATGATATTTTGACAGTGGGATCTTGATATATCACATGCCCTAGTCCGGATTAAAATTCTTGCCCTTGGTTTCCCTTAGGCTAGAAACCTCACTAGGATGCTTGCATTTACTTCCATTGAAAATTCATTCCTTGATACCTTCCCCCCCCTAATTAGGTCAAGCATATCATTGGTTTCTAAATACTATCCTCTTGACCTAACCTGGGTCCACTTGGTCCTGTGTGGTCCCATATCTTATCAAAGTCAACTCCTTAAAAGCCACTTGGGTAACCAAGTTCCACAAGGATTTTAGGGTTTAGGAAGCTCCTTTACAAGTCACATTCCCTAAACCAAGCCCTCAAATCCCTATTCCCCTATCCTATAGAACCTTGTACCTTTCTTAAATGGCAAGAAAGTCCCACTCTTGAGTCTCTCCTAGGAAAGGGTCGTCAAGGTCACTTCACATCCATCTTAGTTGATCTATCCTTCATAATTAATTCTTTATATATCAAGTCTCCTCCCATTGGTGAAATTTCTTAAAGATTAGGAATCTTTAGCTATGGTGACAGTGGGATTTAGCTTCATTACTTCTCTTGACCTAGTATGTGCCCCTCAAGATCCCTACTAGTTTGAGTAGTAACATTTTGGTACTTTTGTTAGGGATACAAAACGTGTGTTTTTCCCCATATGACATATTGAAATATCATTATTGGTGACTCCATTGGAAGAAAAAATCCCTAGTTCTTCATTGTTCTCTAAATTCAATGCTTGGAGGGTGAAGAAAGCATTTTTCAAGGAAATTTCATTCACCCTGGCAACTCGCATGTCATTAAGGACCCAAAAACATGTTGACCACATATATTCCCACCATAAAAGTGATAGGGATCCCACAATATCCCTCATCGGAATGCATTGATAATATGTCAATGTTCGATGGGGATCTACATTCTGCAGCCAATCACATTGTAAGGTTGATGAGGTATCTTTCAAATCAAAATATAACTCAACCTTGTGACCAAACAGAATTATTTGTCCTATCCATTGCCTTAAATATTGATTGGATTAATTCATGTGAACCTAAAAGAGTTCTTTCTCTTCGAATGGTGACTACACACTTCTTGTTTGTTATGAAACCAACTCACGAAAAGATAGAAAAGATAGATAAATGCCTTAGAAACAAGCCTCTTCGAGGGGGAAACCTCCTTTGCATTACACAAATGAACAATTCTGAGATGATACAAATGACAAGACCTCCTTTCTATATATAGGAGTCTAAGGGGTCATAATATAATCAGGGCTGACATAACAATAATAATGTAAGGGCACAATACTAAAAATAGTGGGCTTCTATGGGGCACAATAATAACAATATGGGGACTACATGGGCACAACAATATAATAAGGGGGTT